>CM049925.1:11657360-11774860 GCA_027405835.1 Asclepias syriaca | reverse complement strand
AATTAGTGTGGATGTGGAGTGTCATATGTCCTCTTATAATTTGGCACCCATTTAAAACACCTGATACCTTAGAATAAATAAATAAATGAATACAAGGATTTGAGCTTTCAAACCCTCATGGAATCTAAATTTAACTCGTATTTAATCCGACCCAAATATTGATCTAAACGAGGAGACAACAACCAGATCTAGTGGGTAATCCACACCTGCATCCATCCCTTTGTTTTTTTTCCTTTCAATTTAATTGATGGTAAAACCCAAAAAATCAGGCAAAAAAACCCTAAAAGACCAATTAAACCCCCAATATTTTTATTCACATAAAATTTGATTTTGTTGAATTTCATCCAACAACAAAGAAATCAATTCGATTTAACACCAATTCATTTCCTTTAGAACAAAACTTTAACACCAATTCACATAAAAAAGGAGAAATTCATTTCGATTCTCAAATAAATTTTCTGATTCATGGAGACTATATACATACATATACATATACATTTCTTGAAACATATATACATCTATTAAAAAAATTAAATTAATTACATATGAAATATAGAAACATCACCTAAATCAATATCAAAACCCCATTTCTTGACACATATATATGTAAAAATTAAATTAATGCTATTTTACATGAGGTATAGAAACATCACCTGAATCAAAACAAAAAGAGATGACTTCAACAGAATCGAATGACAAAGAACTGTTAAGAAAATAAAATTTAAAACTCGTAAATAAAAAGAGAAAACAGAAAAACACTATAAATCAAGAGACAAAAAAATAATTACTTTGAAAACAGAATCGATACGCTCGAAGTCTTCAATTTGATGACTTCATATTTGGACACATATATACACACAAAGATGCTAACCAATTAAAATATTTAATAAAAAAATTAATAATAATAATTTTTTTGAAAATTAGATTTTGAAAATATATTAACCTCTTTAATGTGAATATATTTATTGAAAATATCTTTGTGGATCATTATTTCTAAATTTAAGAATTTTCTTTTTATTTATAATACGAGTTGTCATTGATGAATTCTAACTCTAAGTATCGTTTTTAAATTGTATTCACATTTAGATTAATTTATTATTTAAGTCAATTAAGTCTTTAGTGAAAGACAAAACTGTAATTCTAAATTTTAAATAAGTATATACATAAATGCAAGTTTCACGTACACATACATTAATCTTATTATGAAATATAAAGAAAGAATTTCTATTTAAATTCTTTAAACACATTTGATCTAATTGTCTGGGTAATATTTTTCTCAACTTTTTTGTTAAAAAAAGAAGGAAAATAAAACATGGACTCGTTTTGTAATAAATAATTTTTTCCTTAATGTAATAGAGGAAAAATACAATTTAATAATTTTGTTGTTTAATTTAAACTTGACGTTACAAGTAATTTTGTTAGAGGACAAACTATTATCATTAAATGCTAATTAAAACATATATGAGTGAGTATAAGGAAACAAGAAAATATACAATCCTATAAAATTATTAAAAAGGTCAAATATTCTTACTAAAAATTGTCCGTTACTTTTTTTTAATAAAACATTATTTGGTGTTAAAGTCGTTATTTCGACTAATTCATCTTTCACCTAAGTTGTGTTTATAAATTCTATAAAAACTTCATCCTCAAGCTAATTTAACTATCTAAAAAAAATAAGTTTTATATTAAATATATTTTTCAAAGAGAAAAAATACGGTGTAACAAATTTTTCGTTTCATCTTAACTTGTTATATTTAAAATAAATTTTGTTAGGGACAACTCATTGTCATTAAATGCTAATTAAAACGTATGTGAGTATAAATATAAAAGAAAATATATAATCCTATAAAATTAACAAAAAAGGTTAAATATTTTACTAAATTACTTTATATTTTAAAAAAATTATTTGATATTAAATTTACTATTTTGATTAATTCAAAATCAACTTAAATTGTGTTTATAGACTCTATGAGAATTTCATCCTCAAGTTACTTTAACTAATTTAAATTCAATTGGATTGTATTTTTTTTCAATTTTTTTTATAAAAAAAAGAAAAAAAAACATTAACAAATTTTGTATTAAATAAATTTACCTTAATGTAATGGAGGAAAAATACAATTTCACAATTTTGTTCTTTCTAACTTGTAAGGTTGCTTTTTAGAAATTATACTGACACATAAAAATAAAGTATTTGAGGGTGGATGATTAGAAATTATACGGAGTTGGTAATGGATTCCTAAATGCTTCTAGGGTGGATGATTAGGGTTGAATCCCTTGGAGCATAGAGTTCCATATTAAAAATTCTGCGAGCCCACACCCCAAGTAGGGTAGCAACTTTGTATTTCTTGTAAATTGAAAATTACAAAGAAAATGTGTTACACTTTGTAAGTAAATTACAATATTTTCTTTTATAGGGTCCTATTTTTATAAATTTGCTGATTCAATCCGTCGTGAGCTTGATGACCTTTTTGGGTTTGAACTCGATCCAATGGATTTTGATTTCTCCGAAGGGTGTTTTGGGTTGATCTCGGATGGATTCAACTTTGAGGGTCATTGGCTTGATCTCGATCCGTTGAACAGATATGGATTTCTTTCGAGGACTTCTGGACTTTCCTTCAGAGACCTTTGATTTTCTCGGAATGGACATTGTTGAGAGGAAGAGCCAAAACGATAGAGTTTGGGTATTCTTAAGATTTCTCTCAGCTTCAAAGCTTATGTAACTTAGCTTCTGCCCATTATTTTCTAAAGGGAATTTGGCCCTCTATTTACAGAGGGAGATGATGACAATCAATGGCTATTATGATGTCAAATGTGTGAGGATATCAATCCATATCTTACATCTGAAGATATTGCTAGAGTTGACTACCATATAAGAATACCACTAACTCCATTGGTAAGAGGCTTTTTGGGTGGTTATCCAAGAACAAAACTGTGAGGGCTTAAACCCAAAGCGGACAATATCATACTAATGTGAAATTAAGTAATGGAAGCCCAATCTTGTGGGATCATTTGGGCCCAACAAAATGTCCCTGACGTATGATATAAATCTCCTAATATTTAAATAAGATATAATTATATATTTTAAATATATAATTAAATTTAAATGCCTACAGATTGCCCCTTTGAAATTTGTTCCCGAAGTTAAAGACTTTGCATTGAGAATAAATTTCAATTTTTTTTTCTTTTCTACTATAAATATATATATATAACTATATCAATTTTAGTATACATATTATATCACTTTAAAATCAAATTTGAATCAATAAAAAAGGATAGAATTTTTTTTTAACTTGAAATATAATTTTTTTTTTACTTTGAGAGAGTCTAAATAAAGAGTAGCTCCCACCCTTTTGATATCATTAGTTTCAAGTTCAAGATTTTTGAACAACCAGATGCTCTTGTCTTCAGCAATTTATTCAAGATTTTTTTTCTTTGAAGAACAAAATGTTCCTTTCTTCATCAATTCAAAATTGCAGAAAAGTCACCTCACCTTCAATATGGTAAGTCTCGGTATGTTTTTGTTTTATTTTTAAGAAGTAGTTTTTCCTTTTTTCATCATCAATGGTTGTCCAACTGAGGTAATTTCAAAACAAAATTCAGCAATGACGATGACAATTCCCAAATTTTTCCTTTACTATTGATTCCTCAATATTTGCGACGAGTTTCAACAAATTATTTGAAGATTTTCATATTTCAAAAGCCGCACGTGTAAAGACAGAATTAGCAGCGCTCCGTTCATGCTGCATATGTAAATTTCCACAAGTTCAAAAATATTTTTACTTGCAGTAATGTTTTAGCTATTTTTTTATCTATGTAGCCCTCCTTTTAACAAAAGATATTCCTGTAACTTTTTTAACTCCCGCACCTTCGTCTTCTTTTTTTAAAAAAAAATTCTCGCGGCTGTTTTTTTTCCTTGTAGTCTTACTGTATTTTTAATAATTTTTCTGCTTTTCTTAATAATTTTATTTTAATATAAAAAATGATTTTTTTTTGTTATGACTAAACTTAGAATTTGTCTAAGCTACCTACGCATCCTGCGAAGGAATAAGTCGAATGTAGTTCAAAGTTGCAGTTTAAACTCATGCATCAAAGGAGCGATAATGCAGATTAAAAAATTCCCAAGTTTTTCCTTTACAATAGATTCCTCAATATTTGCGACGAGTTTCAACAAATTATATGAAGATTTTCATATTTTAGAAGCCTCATGTGTAGAGAAAGAATTAGCAGTTCTCCGTTCATGCTGCATATGTAAATTCTCACAAGTTCAAAAATACTTTGTACTTGCCGTAACTTTTTTTAGCTTTTTTTATCTACGTAGCCCTCTTTTTTACAAAAGATATTTTTGTAACTTTTTTAACTCCCGCACCTTCTTCTTCTATTTTTTTTTTAAATTCCCGCGGCTTCTCATTTTTTCCTTGCTTTTTTTAACAATTTTTTCTGCTTTTTTTTTTTATTAATTTTAATTTAATATGAAAAATGATTTTTTTTATTTTGACTAAACTTAGAATTTATCTAAGCTGCCTAAGCATCCTACGAAGGAATCAAGTCGAACGTAGTTCAAAGTTGCAGTTTAAACTCATGCATCAAAGGAGTGATAATGCAGTTTTAGCTCGTGCGTCAAGGAGCATCTTCACTTCATCATTTTATCATGCAAACAGTTTACACTCATGCCAAGGAGCATTCATTTTATCACTGCAGACAATTTATACTTGTGTCAATGATTCTTTATTTTATTATTGCAGACAGTTTACACTCGTGCCAATGAGCCTTTATTTCATCATTGCAGACAGTTTATACTCGTGTCAAGGATCCTTCATTTCATCATTGAAGACAGTTTTACACTCGTGCCAAGGAGCTTTCATTTCATCATTGTAGACAGTTTACACTCGTGTTAAGGATCCTTTTTATTTGATCATTGTAGACAGTTTACACTCGTGCCAAGGAGCCTTCATCAATTGTAGACGGTTTAACCTCGTGTCAAGGAGTAACAATGCATTTTAGCCTCATGCGTCTAGGAGTATTTTGCATCCATACCATGGAGATAGTTTATACTCGTATTAAGGAGTAACAATGCAGTTTAACCTCATGCGTCTAGGAGGAATCTTCAATTCATCATTTTATCATGCAAACAGTTTATACTCGTGTCAAGGAGCATCTTCATTAATAGTAAATAGTTTCTACTCGTGTTAAAGAGTCTGCTTTCATGATATATGTACATACATCACTTTTTGCTCAAGGTGTGATGTATGTACAACGACTTCTTCATACTCTTGATGGTGAGGTGCACCTGAGCTCTCTCCTACAACTGCAATTTGTGTCGAGGTTCCTTCTCCATCCTTTGAACCTGACTTTTTATTCTTCACTAAGTAATCCAACATACGTTTTTTGGAAGTTTGGGTGGACCATAGTGACATCAAGAATAACGGGGTTAACTTCTTCCCCATGGTTGGAGCTAACTCTACCCTTGAGAAGGTAATGACATCCTCATTCTTTAAACTCTTTTAACAAATTAATTTGTCTTTTTAATTGTGTCAATGATGGGATTTTGTTCAAAATAACATCAATAACCTTTTCTTTTCCTTTTGAAGTCGAATGATCCTGTGGAGGCCCATCCCTCATAAATCTTGTCAATAAACCTCCCCTCTTCAGAGACTCAATTATTTTCTTCAATTGGTAACAAAATTCTATATTGTGACCCTGGTGGAAGTCACAATACCTACTATGGTCTCGTACTCCTTCTTTGTGTGGGTTCATAGGCATAGGATCTGCCACTCCATATTTTTCCTTTAAAACTGCAACTATATTTTTTACAAGTATGTTAAGTTTGAAAGGCTCAGTTCACCAAACTCTATTCTTTCTCTTTGGATTGAAGCTCGATATATTGGTAGGAGCGAATGGCATGCTTTTATTGAAATTATTTTTCAGCACATCAGATCATGAGTCGAAATTGGGCTTTTCACCCTTATTGACGTTGACCACGTCTTTCACTTTGCCTATCTTTCGATCAGGTTGTTCGATGGCTAAGGTAATATGCTTCGCTGTCTTGAACATCTCTCCCAGAGTTCTTGGATGGTAGAGTCCAAACTCTATTTTTAGAACATGGGACTTCAATCCTCCTTCAAAACATGTAATCACTATGTCTTGGCCAAATCCCTCAATTTCATCATAAATCTTTTAAAATATTTCCAATGATCTAACAACAGCTCATCATACCGTTATTTCACGTTGGTTAAATCCCCTCTTATCTTTGGCAATTCACCAGTTGTGCTGAATTTATCCAAAAACATCTTCTTCAAAGTATACCATGAATTAATACTGTTGGACTTCAAAAATGTGAACCATGTCAAAGTCTTTTCCAACACGTACTTGGAAAAGCTTTACAAAGTATGACTTCATCAGTTATAACTAACCCTATATCCAATTTATATCTGCATATATGCTCCTAAAGTTTTGTTTTTTGAATATACAACACAAATTGAGGAAGTTTCAAATTTGTGTCTAGTAAAACATCTCTATCCACTTCTCGAAAGGTCCCATTTCGAAGGCTTTTCTTATTGTTTCAGAACTTTTTTTATCAATTTCTCAGGTGAACATTGTTTAAGGGTTACCTTAGTTAGAGATCTCATTGCTGGTACTCGGTATTCTGGTGTCATCTTACTCCTTTGTCGTTGGGAGAATTTCGGTGATCCTTTTGCATGGGATCTTTGTGCTCCTTTCCGAACTCGTTGATGAGAGTCTCCAACTTTACTCCCTTGAGGTGCCCTTGAAGTTTCTCTCCGCACATGGTAGGATGTTGGATTAACGTTCATAATGTTTGGAGCATTCTTTGGAAATCCATGTGATAGGACCGGTGGGTCTTTCATAGCACTTTGGGCCACCTGAGAATATACATGTCCAGGCACATGCCTGTGAGTTGGTGGTGGTACAGCTTGAAAGCTCAAGGGTGGCAACGTTTCTCCCATATTTGTCGCTTCCTGCTGGAACATATACTAGTCATCCAATAACTTTTGACGCTTTTGAAACCTATCGATCTCAGATTGCAAACGTTGAACTTCTTCAGGAACAGGTATATGGTGCATGGATGACCTTTGTTCGCTTTTCATTCAAAAATTCTCTTAAATCAAATTTTGGCGTAGGAGCTCTAGATGTTCATGCTGCTTTTGATATAGCCTTTGACACTGAACAATTATATTTTTGAGTATTCATCCGTGCTTTCAATTTAGGATATTTGTTACAAAAAATTTTGTTGCTTCATTTCCCAGTAATGGAACCAAAATGATCGAGAAGTAAACTTAGAGTCCAATTTGATAGGTTAACTGAGTGGAATTGTCTTGAATTTAAAAAGCAAAAGTAAGTCACAAAACGGAACGGGGAGTTTTTTGAGATGACCCTCCGATGTTTTTGTTAGAAAAGTATTGAGAAATAAGAAAGTATGTTTTTCAAAAGTCCAGAAAAAGATCCCTCACTTTCCTTTCTTTTTCTTATTTATAAGATGAAAATTACCTGACTTATAGTGGTAAATGTAAATTTTATTTCACCCCTCACTTTCCTTTCTTTTTCTTATTTATAAGATGAAAATTACCTGACTTATAGTGGTAAATGTAAATTTTATTTCACCTTACTTGGATGAGTCATATAGACATCTGTCGGTTGGGTTGATTCAGAAACTGACACTTGTACTAAATTTGAGATATTAATCCCGGTCCAATGAGTTAAATGAGACTCATAATTAATTATCACCTCTTCTTCGGATATTCAATGATCCTTCTCGAAAGTTTGATATTCAGGACAAAATTATTATTTTATTCTTCATTTGTCTTTCCTTCCATACTCTGAGTAAACTGGGGATGAAGTTCAGACCTTGAATAAAAGGTCTATCTTTACTTCGTTATATACCGGTGCAAATATGATCATCTATGGCATAATCAAACTTTGGAGTCAACATACTTCGTGACCCCGATGATGTGGCATCTGCCAAGACTTCGATATAAATTCCACGACTGACATGGAATTGTTGTAATTCTTTTCCTCCTCACACACACATATATATATGTGTATAATTCAAATTGACAACTATAAAAGCTGATGAATACTTTAAAAGTATATAATATTAATTAGTACGAGAATAAAAACATATGCTTCAATCAGTAGCAAATTAAGAAAAGTTTAAGAATCATGATGTCAAAAACAGCAATAAAATCCCCATAAAAAAGAAAGGGCTTAATCACTACGGCCAAAAACCTGGACTGCCTCCTGAATGAAACTATCACAGCAAGGACAATGGTCTTCCAATGCAAAATAAACATTTTCTTTGCAATTTGAGCAAATGACTTGGTGAGCACATGGCAGAAAAACAATATTAACTTCAGACTCACTGCAAATCATGCATGCCTTTGACCTTTGGTACTTGTATTTGGACTCATCTTTTGCTTTTGTTATTGCAGAAGAAGAAGAAGCAGTTGAATTTGATTGACTCTTTATCAGTTCAGAAAGTTCTAGCTCCAACCTTTTCTCGTCCTCAATGGATTGTCGAAACTTCATGTCAATTTCCTGTCTCACAGAAGCCAATCTATCCTTTGAGCTATCTTTTACGACTTTATAAAATCTTTTCTCCTCCACTAATTTGGCATAAGCTTGTTCCTTTTCTTCTCTTGTCTGCTTCAGTTTTAGCTTTAAAATAGAATATATAATTATATATGATAGAATTTGGAGAAACAATTGAAAACAAATATAACTAGAGTTTTATAATAATTGAATAGAAATTAAATAAAGAGATAAGAGTATATATAAAAAATAATATAAAAAGACTAACTAAACAAAAAACAATTTTACATTTATAAGAAATAGTAAAGAACAACTAATATATACTCTATTAGTATAGTATATATATATATATATATATAACTAATTTAGAAAAAGAAAAATGTAAACAAGAAAATATTAGGAAAGGGAATAAATAGCATACCAGAATTGCGTCATTATTTTGATTAAGCTCTTTCTCTCTCATTCCCATTTCCTCAATCTTTCTCTTCTCTTCCTCCATTTTTCTTTTCAACTCTTCAATAACTTTTTCACCATCTTTGCATTTGTCCACCATCTTTCTTTCCTTCTTCTTTGCCTCTACAATTGATTTTTGTGTCTTGTAATAATTCAAATCATATACAGAAATTTCACTTTTGTATTTCATATTCATATCTTCCATTTCTCTTTTAACTTTATTCTGAGCACGTATTTCGCATTTCTCTTTCATCAAAAAATTATGTCTTTCACTATAGCTAGAGCGCGACAATTCTTCGTCTTCTTCTTTTTCCTTTTTCTTCTCTTTCAGTATATCTCCTTGATATCTTAACTCCTGAAGTAACAATCCTGAATCATTAACTTTCTGTGCAGCATTAAGGACTGTTTTTATCGCCCACTCTTTCTTCTCCTTCACTCTGATCTCAAGCTTTTCAATTTCCTCGACCAGTTTCCTAGCAATTTCACGCCTCTCATCTTTTCCACAAACTCTAATTAACCAATCCTTAAAGTTGGATTCATCTACAAAATTAGGAGGTAAGTTTGGCATAGAATTATTAGCTGATCTCCTGTGCAGAGCTGTTGTGTTCATCTGTAGCTTCAACATCTTCCCAAGGTGAATACCAAGATCTTTACAAAAACAACCATGTGGCTGTTTCTCCTTACCATTATTACCTACAACATCCACATCCTCATTCTCATCCTCATCATCAGAGTCATCCCGTGATAGGAATTCACTTTGTAAAAGAAACAAAATGGAATCTTTCTTGGAGGGTTTTGATGGATGCTGGACGATCATGTTGATCAACGTCTGCATTGAATATTTTGCTAATTCAGAAATATCCTGAAAAATAGGCTCATAACCATCATCTTTATGATGAGCAGCTTCAAGTGAATTTTTCAAAATGTTATTGAATATATTAGTTTCTTCTCCCAATACCGAACCGTTCAACAAAACAGCTCTGGTTGCTTCACACCTTCCGAGCCCAAATTTCCTTACCATCCTTTCCAGCACTACCTTGTAAAGTATCTCAATTTTTCTTATAAGTAATTCATCAATATCGAAAGAAGAAAGACTTCCGCTACTCTCACCGTTGTTGTTCTTCTTCATCTTGCTCTTTCTCCCCATTTTTTCACAACTTATATCTGCATTGATAGAAAATATGTATATATATTATACATTAAATAAAAAAAATTTTACAAGTACTTCACTCAATTCATAATCACCAAAAATTTATAACATTAACAAAATAAAATTGCATGTTAATACAATAATAATTTCACTTACAACGGAAGAAGTTATAAATTCGAAACATGATAAAGTCAAAAATACCCTTTTAAAAAAACCTTCACAAATTAAAACATAAGCAAGCTCAAAGGAAAATAGAGAAAATAATATAAGGGTTAACAACAGGGGACAACTAAATTTGTAAGAAACTCTCCTAACTTAAATGATTATCTGTTTAAATTTTGGTACTAAAACTTTCTACTGCAATTAACTAACTCATCTCGAACATGGAGTAGTCTGGATGTGGAGTGTCACTTGTCCTCTTATAATTTAGGACCCATTTAAAACGCCCCATGAATTAGAAAAAAAAAATAAATACAAAGTTTAGGTCTTTCAAACCCTGATCGAATCTAAATCTGACTTGTATTTAATTCGATCCAAAAATTGATCTAAACTGACAGGCACCAATCAGATCTAGTGGGTAATCCGCACCCGGATCCATCCTTTTGGGGGGGGGGGGGGGGCTGGGTTTCAATTTCATAGATAAAAAAGATAAATGTTTTTTTTGGTAAAACCCCAAAAATCACGGTGGAAAAAAACCCCCAAAAACCCTAAGATTTTTATTCACATAAAATTCAATTTTACTTGAATTTCATCCAACAACAAAGAAATCAATTAGATTTAACACCAATTCATTTTTTCCTTTACAACAAAACTTTAGTTTTTTTTCCCTAAAGAAAGAGGAGAAATTCAATTCGATTGACAAACAATTTTTCTGATTCACTGAGACTAGACATACATATACACACATTTCTTGAAACATATATACATCTATTTAAAAAAAAGTAAATTTACATATGAAACACAGAAACATTGTCTAAATCAAAATCAAAACCACATTTCTTGAAACATATATATATATATATATATATATATATAAATTAAACCAATGTTACTTTTACATGAAGTATAGAAACATCACCTCAATCAAACCCAAAAGAGATGAATTCAACAGATCGAATGATAAACTACTGCAAAAAATATAAAAATCAGAACTCGTGAGTAGAAAGAAAAAAGAAAAAAATATTAGAAATCAAGAGACAAAAGATAATTACTTTGATGAAAATAGAGGCGTTACACCCGAAGTCTTCAGTTTGATGACTTTAGATTTGGACACATATATATTCACACTTTACCAATTAAAATTTTTAATAAATAAAATTAAAATAATAATTTATTTGAAAATTAAATTTTGAAATATACTAACCATTTTAATGTGAATACATTTATTGAGAATATCTTTGTGGACCATTATTTCTTAATTTAAGATTTTTTTATTTTTATTTTTTTACTTATAAGTTATAATAAGAATTATTATTGATGAATTCTAACTTCAAATATTATTTTTAAATTATATTCACATTTAAATTAATTTATTGTTTAAATTAAGTAAGTCTTTAATGAAAAATAAAATTGTGATTCTCAATTTTAAATAAATATATACATGAATACAAATTCCACGTACACATATGTTAATCTTATTATGAAATATAAAGAAAGAGATTTGATTTGAATTCTTTAAATATATTTGATCTAACTGTCGGTGTAATATGTTTTTCATTTTTTTATTAAAAAAAAGAAAGGAAAAGAAAATATGGACCCATTTTGTATTGAACATATTTTTCTTAATGTAATAGAGAAAAGATACGATTTAATAATTTTGCCATTTTACCTAAACTTTACCTTACAATTAAATTTTGTTAGGGGACAACCATTATCATTAAATGCTAATTAAAACATATATGAGTGAGTATAAGGAAACAAGAAAATATACAATCTTATAAAATTACCAAAAAATGTCAAATATTTTTATTAAATTACAATATAAAAACCGTCGGTTTTTTTAAAGGATAAATTATCTTACTAACACTTGAACTTTTCAAAAATTCAACTTTTGCATCTGTATTTATTTTTGCTTTGAACTGACACTTGAACTATAAAATATCACATCATTTGCCCTTCGGTCCAAAATTTCCGTCAAACTTTATTTTTCATCCAATTCTTAGGGGCATTTTCGTCTTTTAAAATTATTAAGGTTTTATTTTTAAGGTCAAACTTTACTTTTCATCCAATTCTTAGGGGCATTTTCGTCTTTTAAAATTATTAAGGTTTTATTTTTAAGGATAATTTTGTTTTTCCGATCCCTCAACCACACAAATTGCAAAATTATATTAAACAACTATTAACATGTTAATAAATTTTTTATTAAAATAATTATATTTGTGAATCCCTAGATTTGAACCACAACCGTATAAGCAATAAATAAGCATTTACCATTTGGACAAATACAAAAATTTATATTATTTGAAAATTATATTAAATATAAAGATTATGAAAAAATATTATTCGAACAACACAATTTAAACCATATGTCTTCGTAGTCATTCCCTTCCTCAAACCTTGAATTTTTTTAAACTTTGAATTCGTTGCAAAATATAAATTTTGAGTTTTTTTTACAATGTCATTATTACATTATTAGTGTCAGCAATGACATTGTATTAAAAAACACCTTGAAATTCATGTTATGCGACGAATTCGAAACAATAGAGTTGAAGAAGAACTTCAATGCAAGGTTTGATGAAGGTGACAACAACAAAAACTTGTGGTTTGAATTGTGTCATTTGATAATATTTTTTTTGAGAATGTTTATATTTAATATAATTTATATTTAAAATATAAAAGATAATAGCAATATAAAATGCGAATTTATTATTTTTGTAATTATAATATAACATATAAGTTCCAAATAAATTTATATATTTATAGTTGTCCCAGTTGAAAAATATGATTTAATTGGACGTGTAGTTGTAGGATCAAATTCTTGAAATTACATAAAAATATTTTTTAGATTTTTAATAATAAAGTGAAATGATAAAATTACCCTTAAAAATAAAACCCTAATAATTAAAAAATGCTCATAATTGTAAAAAGACAAAAATGCACCTAAGAATTGGACGGAAAATAAAGTATGATAGAAATTTTGGACGGAAGGACAAATTTGGTGATATTTTATAGTGTCAGTTCAAAGTAAAAATAAATACAGATGCAAAAACTGAATTTTTAAAAAGTTCAAGTGTTAGTAGGGTAATTTATCTTTTTATGATGATGCTAAATTTTGTGGGATGAATTGCAAGCTTGTTTCTTATTTGTTAATGATCCTCGAATTCAGTATTTAATAATTGATTTGGCTAAGTCTGAGTAGTCCAAGACCATGATTGTTTTTTCATACTTCGGAAAATTAAAAGTTCTACATGTCAATGTGGCAAATGTGAATGTAATTTGGGTAAAGAATATGAAAAAAGTCCTAGTAATAAGTGTTTTCATCAATTTTTTATTGATTTAAATTCTGATTATTATGGTCCATTACGTACTACTTTATACTATTCCAAGAATTTTTACCTTCTCTTGATATCTTGAATATCCTTCAAAGAAAGTAGTCATTACCTTTGCTTCGTAATTGTAGTGCTAAGTTAAATAAGGCATGTGATGTGTTACTCGTGCCAAACAAACTCGTGGTTTTTTTCTCTAAGTGACCATAAGGCCACCAAATTTTTGAATTAGTTCTTTGTTACTTGTAGATGATTTTTCTGTGCCTGTTCGGGCATATTTATTGTTTGATAAATTGGAAGTATTTAAAATATTTATTTAATTTTTCGTTATGTTTGATCAACAATTTGGTTAAAATGTTAAAGATTGTTCGAAGTGATAATGGGACATAATTTAATTATTTGAAAGATTATTTTCTTTCTAATGGGATTCTCTTTCAAACTTCTTGTGTGGGACTCCACAACAATATGGTCGAGTTGAATGTAAGCATCGTCATATTTTAATAGTGGCACCTTAAGCTTTCAAAGTCATCTTCCTTTATTTTTAGTGTAAATGTGTCTTAGTAGCTTCTCATTTGATCAATTGAACACCCTCAAATGTTCTTCCGAATAAAACGCCTTGTGAAATTTTATTTCATGTTGTGCCATTTTTTTGATGAATTGCATTTCGTTCTTTATGTTATGCACATAATCAACGAGCTAAGTGTGAGACCCTTTATCCGGATGGTGCGGGGCAACTCCGGTAGCAGCTGTGAAAGTGTGCGAGCAGCAAATAATTTATGGTTTGGTTGTGTGCCCCCTTTTTATAGAGGACTGGTGTGCGTAGGCCGAGGCATTGTAGCGTGGGTCGAGACACTAGACCGAAAGTGTTGGGAACCCTAAGGGTGCCCTAGTGGCATGGGCCATGGCCCATGACGATGACTCTAAACCCTACCCATCCCTAGATGGTTATAAAAAGGGATAGTTGGGCAAGGGAGAAAGGGCAGAGAGAGGAGACCGACGGAGAGAGAGTAATAGAGGGATAGCATAGATAGACTAGGGTTGTTCTATCTTGTAGGCCTGTGTGGCCGCGCAGCTTTGTGCATAGTTGCGAATCCTTTGTAATTCCTTCCTATAGAATGATATAGAAAGGTTGGGCGAGTTGCCTGTAATTATTATTGGCTTACCCCTTACTTGTGATTGTCTGTCCACTGCGTGTACTTGCACTTGCGCACGTGCCGCATGCAAGTTGTGTTGAGTGTCGTGAACTGGTGGCCGTACCAGGAAGAGGCACTTCGTGACAAAAGTGGTATCAGAGCGCAGTTTGACCCTTGTGGAAATGTCTAGTTCGTCCGGAGAGTCGCGTAGGGTAATGCATCTTGACAGTACGCCGATCCCTCATGCCACAACCACGGATCGGTTGACAAGGTTGGAGAGGTTGTTCACGCATCATGTGCAAGCGATTGGTGTGTTAGAGCATGTGGAGAATGCTCGTCCTTTGATAGATCAGATCCAAGGACCACCAGACGTTGTGTTGGATTTGCACCAACTCCAAAAGTTAGTCGATAATATGAAGGAAAGATTCCAAAATAGCATCTACGCACTCCAAGCTAGGGTGGCGGCACTTCAATCTAATACTGCTGGAGCCAGTATTAGACAACCGTTGTTCCTCACATATTCGGGTGTTCGTGATGCTACGGTGATTAGGAGTTTCTTGTGGGATCTGGAGAAATGCTTTGCGATGGCTAGAGTCCCGGAGACTGAACAAGTTGCGATTACATCGTTGTTCCTCACAGACACTGCCATGTTATGATGGCAGACAAGGGAAACGGACCTACGAAGGAAGAAGTACAATCTTTCAGACACATGAAGGAGGAATTGATGGAGCAATTCTTGCCAAAGAATTCCGCGTGGATGGCTCGTGAGAGCTTGAAAAGACTAGAACAGACGGGGACTGTTCTAGAGTATGTTAATCAATTCTCTGCGATGCTTCTTAATATTCCTAACATGTCCGAGGAGGACAAATTGTTCAACTTTTTGTCAGGGTTGAAAAAGTGGGTTAGGATCGAGCTAATGAGGCAGAACCCTAGGAATGTGAGGGAGGCCTATTCGATGGCGGAAAGATTGACAGATATGCAATCTCCGGCTCCTCCTACCCTCGAAAGAAAGAGTGTTCCATTGAAGAGTAAGGGTAAGTCTTAGAATGACAAACCCAAGAAGAAAGATGGTGTTGTCGGGAAATCGAAGGATTTAAGTGTCAAGTACTACAATTGTAGGGAGACTGGACACATGTCATATCAATGCCCTAAGCCGAGGCAGAATCAAAATTTGGTTGTTGTCCAAATTGGAGATGAGACTAGAGGGGATCCACCTACTCGTGTGAATCTCATTTAGTTGTGCAATGCCATTTAGGTGTCTGAGCGACCACAACCAGTGCGTGGGTTGATGTACGTGAATGTGGTCTTAAATGGTATTAAGATGTGGGCAATGATAGACTCCAGTGCAACAAACAACTTTGTGGCTGATCGAGAAGCCACAAGCTTGCAGTTGGCACTGCAAGAAAGTTCCCACACCATTAAGACTATCAATGTCGCGCAGCAACGGGTGAGAGGTAGTGCCATGGTGTCATTGAAGATGGGAGCTTGGGAAGGCCAGTGCAAGGTGATGGCCGTTCCATTGGATAACTTTGATCTAATCCTAGGGATTGAGTTTTTGGCTATGGCCAAGGTGGCAGTGATTCCATATTTGCGTGCATTCATGATCATGGACGAGGCAACACCAAATTTTGTACAATGTACATAAAAAGACTTGGATCAAAAGGATGCAAAGGAAATGTTGTCGGCAATGCAGTTGAAGGATGTAAGACGGGGTGAACCAACATTTGTGGTTGTTTTGTTGGAAGAGACAGACGTTGATCACTCAGAGTTACATGAATCCGTGTCAAGGTGTTGGATGAGTTTACTGATTTGATGCCCGACGAGTTGCCCAAGGTGTTGCCCCCGAGACGTGCCATTGATCACCAGATTGAGTTGGTACCTGGAGCAGTACCACCCGCGCAAGCACCACATCGAATGGGACTAGCAGAGTTGTTGGAATTGAGGAAGCAGTTGGGTGAATTTCTAGATGCGCAATTTATCAGACCCTCAAAAACCCCTTATGGTGCCCCCGCCTTGTTCCAAAAGAAGGCAAATAGCTCGTTGCGATTCTGTGTGGATTACCGAGCCTTGAACAAATTGATGGTGAAGAACAAGTACCGTATCCCAAATCAGTTGGATTTATTCGATAGGCTGGCAAAAGGGAGGTACTTCACCAAAGTTGATTTGCGGTTAGGATATTGGCAAGTGCAGATAGTGACAAGGTATGGCTTATTTGAGTTTTTAGTGATGCAATGCCCCTGCGACATTTTGCAAGTTGATGAATGATGTGTTGTATGAATTCTTGGATAAATTCGTGGTTGTTATTTAGACGGTATTGTCATCTATAGTGAGTCCTTAGAGGAGCACATTAGACATCTTAGACTTGTATTTGCAAAATTAAGGGAATATGTACTCTATATCAAGAGGGAGAAGTGCGAGTTTTGTAAGGAGGAAATTAAGTTCCTTGGTCACATAATAAGCCATGGTTCAGTGAAGATGGATCCTCGAAAGGTGGAGGTCATTGAAGGTTGGTCTGCCCCGACGTCAGTGGCAGAGTTGAGATCCTTCTTAGGAATGGCCAATTACTATCGAGGTTCATTGGTGGGTATGCAAGTGTGGCAAGTCCTTTGACTGACCTCTTGAAGAAGGAAGAAGATTGGGAGTGGAGTAAGGAGTGTGCGGAAGCATTCCATAAACTCAAGAAGGCAATTGTGACTGCCCTTGTGCTACAGTTGCCTAACTTTGAGGTGTCCTTCGAAGTGCACACGGATGCATCAGATCGTGGGATCAGGGGAGTGTTGATGCAAGAACACCACCCGTTGGCATTCGAAAGCCATAAGATGAAGGGCTGTGAGCAGCGTTATTCTGCTCATGAAAAGGAGATGACGACTGTGATTCACTGCCTTACGGTTTGGAGGCACTATCTGTTGGGATCGTCTTTCACTGTGGTGACAGACCGCAAAGCAAGCTCGATGGCAAGAGTTCTTGGTAAAATTCGATTTCGAGTGGGTGCATAGGTCGGGCACAGCAAACCAAGTGGCATATTCATTGAGTAGACGGACTGAGTGATGACACTGTCAGCAATTTCGATTGTGGAATCAGATTTTGTAGCAAAAATACGTGAGTATGCACCTAATGACCCTGTTTATTAGAAACTAATATCTTTAGTGCAGGATGGCACTGTGAGAAGGTATTGGCTCGATGATGGAATGTTGTATGCCAAAGGTGGACAACCTATGTCCCTAGTGGAGAGTTGAGAAGGATGTTGCTTAAGGAAGTACATGTTTCGTTGTGCGCTGGTCATCCTGGCATTGAAAGAACTCGTTCTTTGTTGGCAAGAAGATTCTTTTGGCCGCGGATGGAGGATTACATTGAAGCGTACGTCCGAACGTGTTTGGTGTGTCAACAAGACAAGGTTGAAAGGCGAAGGGAACCTGGTTTGTTACAACCTCTTCCTATTCCTGAGGGACCATGGTAGAGTATATCGATGGATTTCATCTCTGAATTGCCTAAGGTGAATGACTTGACTTCTATTTTTGTAATAGTTGATAGAGTTTTTAAATATGCTATATTTGTCCCTACCCCATCATCTTGTTCAGCTGATGTTGCAGCTGAGTTATTTTTCAAACATGTTATAAAGTACTTTGGTGTACCAAAGGACATAGTTAGTGACAGGGATGCCAGGTTTACTGGTAGATTTTGAGTGGCTTTGTTTGGATTGTTGGGATCCGAATTGAAATTTTTGCCAATCATCCTCAGATCGATGGTCAGACGGAGAGGATCAATGCCTTGTTGGAGTACTTGAGGCATTATGCGACGGCAAGTCAGAAGAATTAGGTGAATCTTCTTGACTCATGTCAATTCTGTTACAATCTTCATCGATCTTCTACAACGAAGATGAGTCCATTTGAGCTAGTGAATGGACAACAACCAACGACCCCACAAGATTTGGCAATAGTGGTGCCAAGTGTTGGAACATGTCCAGCAGCTCAAAGATTTGCCAATGTAAAGCATGAGATGATTGCCGAAGCAAGAGATAGTTTGGAGATGGCTCAAAAGAGGATGAAGAAGTATGCTGATAAGCATCGACGTGATGTGCAATTTGAGGTAGGTGACTTGGTGTTGTTGAAATTCACTCCTCAAATTTGGAAGAAGATCAGTCGGAAAGTTGTTTATCGTAGATTGATACCTCAGTATGATGGACCATTCGAGGTAATAAAAAATGTGGGAAGTGTTACATACCGACTTAAGCTTCCGGACAGGTTAAAAATTCATCCTACTTTTCATGTGAGTTACTTGAAGAAGTATAATAAAGATGAATTTGAAAGAGAAAGGCAGAAGTCTAGAAGGCTCCACCAGTGATTCGAAAACAGTTTAACAAACTGGTTGAAAAGATTTTGGACCATCGGACTATGGGCCAAAGTAAGAAGAATCGTAGGACTGACTTCCTTGTATATTGGAAGGGGGAGGCCGAGATTGATGCCATGTGGGAAAGAGATGTGACTCTTTGGTAATTTGAGGATCACATTGCTGACTATTGGAAACGACAAAGATCGATGAGGACGTCGATGGCTTAAGTGGGGGAGGTTTGTGAGACCCTTTGTCCCGATGGTGCGGGATAACTCCGACAGCAGCTGCGAAAGTGTGCGAGCAACAAATGATTTAGGGTTTGGTTGTGTGCTCCCTTTTTATAGAGGATTGGTGTGCGTAGGTCGAGGCATTGTAGCGTGGGCCGAGGCACCAGACCGAAAGTGTTGGGAACCCTAAGGGTGCCCTAGTGGCATGGGTCGTGGCCCATAGGGATGACTCTAAACCCTACCAATCCCTAGATGGCTATAAATAGGGATAGTTGAGCAAAGGAGAAAGGGCAGAGAGAGGAGACCAACGGAGAGAGAGTAATAGAGGGATAGCACAGATAGACTAGGGTTGTTCTATCTTGTAGGCCTGTGTGGTCGCGCAGCTTTGTGCATAGTTGCTAATCCTTTGTAATTCTTTCCTATTACGAGTTGCCTGTAATTATTGTTGGCTTACCCCTTACTTGTGATTGTATGTCCGCTGCGTGTACTTGCACTTGCGCCTGTGCCGCGCGCAAGTTGTGTTGAGTGTCGTGAACTGGTGGTCGTATCAGGAAGAGGCACTTCGTGACACTAAGCATGATAAATTTATAAGTCGCAGTCGAAAATGTATCTTTGTTGGGTATCCTTTTGGACAAAACAGTTGGAGACTTTTTTATCTAGAAAATAGAAGTTTTCTTTTTTAGAGATGTTCAATTCTTTGAAACTCAATTTCCATTTGCAACAAATGATACTTCCCCTATTAATTCTCCACATGATTCTAGCAACTTGAATTTTAGTTTTGATGATTTTTATTTTCTTGAAAATTATGCACCATTGTGTATTGATCTTGATCTCAAAAATGCATCCCCACCACCCGAAAATTCCACAAGTACCCCTTCCGAACTTGTCATCTCGATTGCTACCAACACTCTGCTCAACCAGCATCTCCAGTCCATAATTCCTCTCTGGGGGAGCTCGTAGGGGCTACTCTGACTCCTTACAATAACACTCCCATTAGCCATGGATTGCGTACCAAGATTCCATGCAATTGAATTCGTGACTATGTTACTAACACAATTTTCACATAATTCACTTGTGTCATGTGCTTCCTCCAATATACTATTTCCTATAATAACATATCATATTAATTGTGTACAATTTTCTACTAGACACCAACATTTTCTTGCAACTATTACTACAAGTTGTGAACCCAAGTCATCTAAAGAAGCCATGCAAGATGTTAGATGGCGTCATGTTATGCACACATAAATAAATGCTTTAGAGGCTAATTTTCACGACTCTAACCCTCGGGCTCGTGCCACAACAATGGACATGTCAGCATCCACAATCAACTACTTGGTATTATCCTCACTATACCAAAAGGGATAGTCCTAGTTGACTATGAGTACCTAGGCCCATTCTTATAAACCATTGCTCATTTACTTCACTTATCAATGTGAGACGATGTACCACTTTCACCTCCCCTTAAAGCTTAGCGTCCTCGCTAGGGCCCACTCGAACATAATAGGTCTCGACCCAAGATCAACCACCCCAAGTTGTCTATGAGTACCTAAGCCCATTCTTATAAACCATTGCTCATTTACTTCACTTATCAATGTGAGACGAGGTATCACATTCACCTCCCCTTAAAGCCTAGGGTCCTTGCTAGGGCCCCCTAGAACATAATAGGTGTCGACCTAAGATCAACTAGTGGACGTTCGGGATTCTAGAGGTGGCTCCCACCCTCAGGTGTAGCACTTTGTTCCCATAGTCCAAGTTGGCTACTTGCTTTGATACCAATTATCACGACCCAGATCCTCGGCCCGTGTCTCAACTATGGGTCTGGTAACAACCACAATTAACTAATTGGTATTATCCTCACTATACTAAAGGGATACCCCGAGTTAACTATGAGTACTCATACTTAGGCCCATTTTTATAAATTGTTGCTCATTTACTTCACTTATCAATATGGGACGGGGTATCACACTAATGGTACTTGGACTATGAAAAATTATCTCCTCGTAAACGTGCTTTCAGTAGTCAATGGGTCTATAAAATCAAGTACAATTCTGATGGCAATGTAAAATTTCTTAAAGATCGTTTGGTTGTTATTGGTAGTCATCAAATTGTCAAGATCGATTATAACAAGACCTTTGCACATGTTGCAAAGATGGTCACTGCCCATGCTTACTTAGCCATTGCAACATCTAAAAATTAGGAGTTACATCAGATGGATGTGCATAACACCTTTTTGCATGGGGATCTCAATAAAGAAGTTTATATGAAACTTCCCCCTGATTTTAGGACTTCTCAACCAGATTTGGTGTATCGCCTTTAGAAATCCTTGTGCAACTTGAAATAGGTATCACGGTGTTGGTTTTCAAAACTTGCCACTACTTTAATGAGTATGATTTCTACAATCCTATGTTGATTGTTCTCTTTTTACTTGTACTAAAGGTGCTACTCAAATAAATTTTTTGGTGTATGCTGATGATTTTATTATCTCTTGAAATAATTGTGTTGCTTTGAAGATCTTAAGACCTATTTGAGCATGTGTTTTCATATGAAGGATCTTGGGGTTCTTAAATCTTTTCTCAGCATTATGGTGGCTCAGAGTCCTGCTGGTATATTTCTTTGTCAACGAAAATATTCTCTTGACATCATTTCTGAAACTAGCCTCTTAGGTGTTAAGCCAACACCTTTTCACATTCAACAAAACCATTGGCTTGCTCATGCTTCAGGCTCTTATTTATCTAATCTTGAATCCTATCCTCATTTGGTTGGCCTTTTGATTTACTTAACTGTCACTCGTCTGGATTTGGCATATTTTGTTCATATCTTATCATTGTTCATATCTTATACAGGAGCTAGGCTCAATGAGATTTGATAACGTTAAATTATATCACATTTTTAGCATGTATTTATGCTTGATTTAGGTCAATTTGGACTCAATTGAATTAAATTAATATTTAATTGCTAAATTTTGATTTTTAGAAGTTTCAGGTGTTAAATTACACAAAATATCAAGATATGGGGCAAAATTATAATTTTGCAGAAGATCAGAATGACCACCGTGAGAAGGACGGGCGTCCTCTGGAACGGCCACCATGGCCTCAAGACAGCCATCCTAAGGCCTAGTCAACCTCCCACATAAAAAATCAAGGATTTTTTGCTCCATATCATTCCTATAAATACCCCAACCCTCCACACTTCATCACGATCCCTTTCCACACAACACAAAGCATTTAGTAGTTCAAAGTCACTCAATTCCCTCAATTTGAGTCTTATTCTTAAATGTCGAGAACTCGTGTAGTGTAATATTTAAGTCTTCATAAAATTCTAGGATTTCGATAGGAAATCCCCGAGAGCTCTAGGTTCTCGTTGTCTTAGTTCATTGAGTAATACTTGAGGCCTAACTGGAAGGTGGAGCATTGCTACTAGCTCGAGGAGACGTGTCTCGAAGGTTCTGACATCTATATTAGGGTTGATTCTCGGAAGTAGAAGAGATCATAGGAAGGAGGATATCTAAAGTAGTGATAGTTTTATGGAAAATATTCTTTAAACTCTTTCCTTTATGTTTCTTGTAATTTACTTGAACATCCATTTGAATTCTGGAACTCGAGATGTTTAATTATACATGTTTGCAATTTGGGGTTATGATTTACTTATTCCCGGGAAGATCATGAAACTGAAATTATCATTATGCTTTGATTATTTGATTGTGATTTTAAATTAAACTTAAGATTATGAAGCATGTCATAATAGTTTAATTTAAGAGTCTACTTAAGCTTTGATCAGAAGTTAATTGTAGTAACTGCTAGATTAGGATGATTAACATGACAGACATCGTACATTAAAAACCTAATAATGCTGAGTTAGTTCTTTATGCCAATCATAGAGAGAGGTAGTAACACGAAGCTTACTAAGTAACTCGAATGATGATTAGGATTATCGCTAATGACCAATACCGGGATAATTAATTCAGGTAACTTAGACATGGTAACAAGTTGATAACAAATCATAACTGCCTTAGATCAAGACTAGTCAAATTTTCGAACATAGGTCAAAACAAATTGTCTAAACTGCGATTAAAAACTCTTGATGAATATTTAACTGTCGAAGTGATTTTGCCTGTTATTTATCTATTTGATTTATGGATTGTGATCAAACCACTCCTTCAACTTAAGGAAAACCTTGATTAGTTCTTGATAGATACATTATGAAACTGGCTAATATATGCTACTTAAGTCGTTGCCACGTTCTTGGGACATACGATATTACGAATGTAAAATCGTT
Source organism: Asclepias syriaca (assembly GCA_027405835.1). Lineage (NCBI taxonomy): Eukaryota > Viridiplantae > Streptophyta > Magnoliopsida > Gentianales > Apocynaceae > Asclepias > Asclepias syriaca. The sequence goes on along the minus strand of CM049925.1, from coordinate 11,751,261 downwards.
GATGCTACCATAAGACTAGTTACACGATAGATACTCTACCTTAGGTTCTGTCTGATTAAATGACAACCTTATTTACTATGTGTTGAAATAAAGTTCTTAATTATACAGAATCAACATAAGTTATAAACTCTATCTTCAGCACACTATGAATTGAAATCATCAAAGATTGCATGTAAATTCATATCTATGAGGAGGTTATCTGAAAATGAAGAATTGCAGATATTTGAAGAACAAAATATTGAACTAAAAACTCTTCTAGAATTCAATATTGAGCCAGCTACTGAAGTTCGATTCGTTAAAAATGGCCTAGGCTATAGTAGTATTTCTTTTCTACAGTTTTTGGGCTGCATTTATGGGTCTCTCAACTTTATTTTCGTCTTTCTTTATTTCTACTATTTGTTGTTCTATTTGAACTACCCCTTGCTATATTTTTAGGCATTGAAAATAATGATTGCTTTTATTTTGTGTTGGCCGAAGTGGGAAAAAATAGGTATAGAAAGAACTTTTCCCAATATAAATTCAATGCGTTTGTGACCTAAAATGATTATTAGACACAAATAAATTTTAAAAGAAAAATGATTGTATTTAAAAAATATATTGAACAATTATTTTATGATTTAAATTATTTTTGCAATAGAAATAGCATCTGATGTGACCTGATTATAGCTTCTCTAATTTTCTTTCCTTTGTTCCTCCTTTCTCCTGGGATATGCCTTTTTTTTAAGGTATTCCTTTGTTCCTGGCGTGTTCTTTTTTGAAAGTTTTTCTTTGATTTTTGGCGTCTCTCGTCTAGGAATTCTCTCTCTCGTTCTTTGTATGATTGTTTTTTATGTTTCCTCTCTCATCTCAGAGGGGTATTTATCTATCATTGTCTATGAGACGTGGGTTTTTTGTATTATGGGGCCTTTTAAATATTTTATGTTGCGATGATATAATAATTAGATATGGTGGTATGTTGTATGTGAATTGTTCGATATATTTTATGATGCGGAGATATATTTGTACATACACTGTGGGGGTATATTTGTACATATACTAGCATCCAACTAGGCTATTAAGATTTGATCCTTGTTTTTAATTTCAAATTAAAAACATGTTAAAAAATCTTTTCTCCATTTATTAATTGGCGTTACTGAAAATTATTTCCTTTATCTCTTTAATATTATTAATAGCGTGTTAATGACTTCTTCATAAATAGAACTATTTTATTTCTCTTGTTTATTTATATTTTAGTTTTGTTAAAACAACATAGAAGTTATGTGCTTGATTTCTTTAGAGTCGAGGCTGAAAGGAATCATAGTTTCCCATAACTACTGCTTATATCTTCCTTAGGTTTCTTTGTTCAATTTTTTTTTTTTTTAAGTGAAAATATATATTACCTTGCAATTACCTTCTTTTTGTTTTTCCTTCTATACAATCTCATTCCACAATATGAAGCTCTAATAAAAGAAAAAATTTAGGAGATGTTATGCCATGTGAATCAGTCAGTGCCCAAATTTAAAGCTAGAAAATGGAATGACAACGTTCTATTTATTGTACTATTTATGTACTTTTTTACAATTTATAAATTCTGACTTATATTGGATTCAATTTTATGAGATTTTAGCTGAGTGAATTTTTTTAAAAAAAGAGCAAATTATGAAAATTGTCATAAATTTTTTTTAGAAATATATTCCTTTAGTAGTGTAAATTTTTGATAATTATCATTTTTAGATACTTTTCACATTCAATACGTGGATATTGTAGTGGTTATGGTAGGGGATTAGATTTTTGACATTTTATTAAGATGAAAGTGATTAAAATGAATACTCTCTCTACAGTTCATTGTTCACTTCTTCTTTCAGCTTAAGAAAATGTCATTTTAAAAAATACAAATACAACAATACCACCAAATATAAATTCATCAACCATATCCATAAATAGTCACGCTACTAAGCCATATGAAGCAATAACTTCATACAGAGAAACTCTTATCTCCAAATTACAACCTCAAACAAACCAATATGAAATTCATACTCCAAAAATATTCGAATCTCATATTCATGATGAAACTACCAACACCCATCCTACAGAGGCATTTATTCTCATTTCTTCTGATGATAAAGCTCGTATTTATCAAAACTGGACTAATGCGCTAATTATCAAAGTATACGGAAAGGTAGTTGGATTTCAATTCTTATTAAAAAAAGCTTCATGAAATTTGGTGACCCACTGAAGATCTCCAACTTCTTGATTTAGGTTGTGAATTTTATCTAATTAATTTTCATCCAAAGAAAAGTATAATAAAGCTTTACATGGAGGTCCCTGGTTCATTAGCGGAAATTTTCTAGCTGTGCGACAATGGCAACCATGTTTTCAACCATCAAAAGCCACCTTCAGCTACACAGTATTATAGGTTCAGCTTCCTGAATTACCAACAGAGTATTATGATCTACAAATTTTATCTAGAATAGGTAATACAATTGGACAACTTCTTCGCATGGACATTTGTACAAGAGATGCAAAACGAGGGCAGTATGCTCGGTTATGTGTTCAAATACCTGTTGATTAACCCCTGCTTACCTCTATGTATATTGGAAACTTTCGTCAACAAATTCAGTATGAAGGAATTTCTCTCCTTTGTTACTCCTGTGTACGAATCGGTCACAAACCTATTGAATGCATGAAGCAGTCATCTTCTCACCAATCAAGAGCAATGCATGCAAATTTAACTACAAGTAAGTCTACTCTTCCCTCTTCTTCTCTCCCCACTATTGCGAATGTGACAACCTTCCATCAAACTTCAAAAGCCCCAAATATTACAATTCTTTCAGATTCCCGTAGCCAAACTCACTCTGCAACAATACAAAATCCTATACAAAATCCCACACCAAATCTGCAAAATAATATTCATACTCAACCTCCAAATCCTCATGATTCCGCACATGGACCATGGATGATGGTTCACTACCCAAAACGCAAAAAAAAAAAAGACTCAATCTTTTACTTCTCAACATCGATTTGTTTCAAATATCCCTCATAATATTTCAAATAGTAACAACGCCAACTTTTCTTTCAATTCATTGCCTCAACAATCTAACGGTCAATCTTCTCCTAAAACAAAATGGGTTGAAAAAATTTCTGATACTACTACACTTAACAATCCTAAGACTTCTCCTAATCTCTTAAAGCCCAGTATAATCTCCATCCCTAATGATACATCACACACTTCTAAGCCTTCTCAGATAAACCAAGCCACATGTCATTCACGATCATCAAATTTGCATGGCGGTGCTCAACAAATACCAATGCCTGAACCTAATCTACATTCTAAATCATCATTACAACCGCAACCACTACCTAAGGTAATCACTAACCCTCAAATATTTTCTCATCATGACGATGATCTCATTGCAAACTCCAATGCCACTATTGAATTACTTAACGTTTCTACAAAAACACACCAAGTACAATCCTTCAATTCACCTTCTCATAACTTACCTCTTCTGGATACTCCTGAGCATCATCTTGAATACCACAATGCCTCGCTTACCTTTCATCCAACGCCACCATCAAAGACGACAGAACGAACTGAAGGAGCGTTGGTATCTTCACAATCAACACTATCAAAACCACAGATATCACAACAATACAAACCAACAACATCAACCACACCACTAGACTTCACCAGTTGTTGCATGAAACTTGATCAACCGTCCACAAACATCACCAACAATGTGGCAAATATCACAAATACCTCCAAATTCATACACGGTGACAATGGAACACAATAGCTCCATTTCTCAGCTAGTATATCCACTGAATGCACCATTTTATCCCTCGGAACAAATACTGGATCATCAAAACCTAACTCATTTACCTCAATATCCGACTATCATCTTCATCCACATTCCAAATCAGTGGACGTGGACTCGGTTCCAATGGCCACAGATAATGTACTTACATCCCTGGATGCAACAACTATGGTACCAACAACAACACACTCCACCATTCATGATGATAGATCCAACCACAACCATGTCGAACAATCAACTGACATTTCAATCTCAAGAACAAACTCAATAACAAACTACAATGGAAGTAGATGATCAAAACACAATACTGAATGCACAACCATTCAACACAATACCAATGATCAACTCCGACAACCTCAGCCCGACAACATCGACGACGGAGATATCATCACCAATTCCAAGTCTGATACCGGAGGATCCCCTACCAGAACTAGATGATCTCCTAAACTCACTTTCGGACGACCTTTACACCGATCCCCTTCACAGTTACAAACCATCAATCAAATTTCTCACAATAAAAGACAATTGATTGGAAACAGTTTTCTCTTCAAACAACCAGAAGCTCTTCGTTTACTCTTGTTGATGGGTTTTCGACTGATATGCTAAAAATAGGTGTTGTTTACCTTATGTCGATTATGAATAACTAAGGACTTAGAATCACTAATTGTCACATTTAGTCTCCATGTTGTTACTTAATCAATCAGAACTTAAGGCAGAGTACCTATCGTGTAGTTAGTCTGTTGGAAAGTATCTACAATTTTAATTTAATAATTTTATCGTACTCCCAGGGAAGTGGTAACCGCTTAGTAGCAACTATCCTTTTACCCTAACTCTTATCTTATGATCCAGTTATGCAATCGTTCATCAAAATCTTTGATGGGAGGTTGATTCCTTCTACATTAGGTTCAAGTCTATTTAAGCCTACAAGAGTGTTTTACAGACAGAGTTCTGATGTATGTTATATTGTTCCTACATGTTGATTGACATATCTTCGAGTATTTTAGATATATCTTGGTCTAGATTGCAATTATGTACTGATTTTACTTGTGTACCACATCTGAGTTACCTAATAAACCGCCTCATCGCCATTAACGGCCCTACTCACGGTTCGAGCTAAAGGCATCCATGAAAGGCTTGTGTCACTCAGGAGATCATGCCGCTCGCCCTAACACCGCCATAAACACGCAAACTCAGGCTACTTAGACTACTTTAACAAATATGGTGATCTATAGGTAGAGTTGTTAACGAGCCGAGTCGAACCAAACATCAAATAATTAGAGTTTGTTTGATTATTATTCAAGCCCTATTTGAGTTCGCTCGTTAAACATTTCAAACAAAAAAACTTGTTCGAATTTGTTTGATTAATTTTTTTTATTGTTTGAGTTCGAGCTCGGGTTCGCTCGATTAATTTAAAAATATTTAAAATTTAAATTTGAATTTAAATATAATTTTTTTTCAAAATTTCAAATTTATAAAATTAAAAAATAGATTTTAAATATTTAACTATTTAATAATAATAATAATAAAAGATTCTTTTAAAGAGTAAATCTAAATATAATAATTAAAATGATTAAATTTCAAACTAAGATAAAATAATATCTTCAAAAGATAGTTCATCATCCTCTGTCTGCAAAAAAAATGTGCAGCACGTTCTCTAACTTTAGAATGATCATATGTAAAGTTAGTAATAGATAAATTAGTTAAATACAATCAAAATTTTAAATTTGAACCTAAAAATTTAGAATTCAGTAAAAAAATTAAATAGATAAATATTTCAAATTTCACGTACAAATTAGCATATTTATTCTATTTAATATTAAATATCTTATTATTACCTATATTTTCTTATAATGTATAAAATAAAAACAAAAACATGGAATAAACATGGTTACTTATCTCTTTCAAATATACATATATATATATATATATATATATATATATATATAAAATAATTCAAATAAAATCTGATAGCGATGAAGAATAATATAATTTTTAAAATTTAAAATATCAAACAAATATAATCTAATTATCCCAATAAAATAAAAAAAATAATATACTTATCTTTAAACTTATTTTTTCAGTTGAGTCTAGAGTTTGAGAAAGTAAAGGAAAAAGAACCATTAACTTTTTAAGGTTTGTATATAAAGAAAGTTGATTGAGTTAGAACTCAAAAATCTTTTTATGGTTATGAGAGAAATAAATTGCTTTAGCATTTTGAAGAATGTTGGGAGAAATTGAATCATCTCTAGAAATTAGAAAACAAAATTAAAAAAATCTGTAATTTAAATATTAAATATTATTTTTAATAATATAAATAAATATTTATAATTTGTTTGCGAACGCTCGGTATGTTCGCGAACAATGTTTGAATAAGCTTGAAATGTAATCGAGCTTAAAATTTTGTTCGGTGTTTGTTTGTTTAATAAATAAACGAGCTCGAACCGAGTATAAACGAGCTCAAACGAGCTTTGTTCGCGAACAGTTCGGCTCGTTAACAGCTCTATCTATAGGTTATTTCATCTAATATGGCAGACCTTAATGCTTCCAACGGGAAGTCCTAAATTAAGGCCTGATAAACTGAGCAGGTTATGATTAGACCGTGGTTAGGAGTTGTCTATAACTATTCATCTAGTTTAAAAGAGCAAATAGACATGCAGTCATAATGATAGTTAAGTTGGTGACCTTTCTGGAAAAATGTAAATGACTTCAACATGCATAACACATATTCATAACATCATAATTTAATATTCAAAATGGGTCTTTGGACAAACACAATACAGACATATAAAGAGAGGGACAAGGGGACCACCGCCATAAAGTATTCACCCTTTATTAGGTCCGTTGATGGAGCAACTGCTTGTATATGCTGGACTGCTTGACCCGACTCTGCTCGACAGAACCTTCAGAGGACGCTTCCTCAGCCTAGTAGTTGTGCTTTACCTTATGACCCGGCCTAAGCAAAGCCCTGTTGACTGATTCTTCGAACGCCTAGTGCTCTCTTAGGATCTCCTAACAAAATCTTGGGTATTCTATGAATAATAAAAACGAACCTATCTAGTTGTATTCTAAGATCTGAGACAGACTCTCAGAAACGAAGAACACGAGACACTCTCGAAAACTATAAATCTACCTAAACGAAAAACACCTGAAATCACTAAGTGACTTGTATACTATAGAAAAATGTATACTTGAAGTCACTAAATGACTCAGATCAAGTGGAGAGGAATGATTTCAACTGAGGAAAGCATGGGGTATTTATAGTAGGGGAACTGGGTGAATTTCTCTTCAAATATCGATGTGGGATTCTGAACTAGGGCTCGGGACCCCCGTCCTAGCCTGTTGACCAGGTCAGGACGCCCGTCTTGACTTCTGAACTTTCAAAAATCACATTTTTGCCTCGAAATTTACCATTTTCTTGCATATTTCACCTGAAACTTCTAAAATCACAAAAACTACGAAATTATGTTAATAACAGTCAATTGAGAACAATTTAACACCAATTTCACCTTAAATTATGCCTACAAATATGCTAAAAAAAGTGATATGATTTGTGCATATCATATAACCCCACACTTAGCTTTTTGTCTGTCCGCAAGCAAAGTCTACATGAAAGTATTGATTTTAAATCATAGGTGCAGTCACTTAAAATTCCTAGCAATGTTTTTATTCCAAAATTGATCACTGAGTCAAATAATTCACAATACAGGTCAGACTGGTTAAGTTGCCATGACAAGGTCTCAAATGTATCTAGTGGATTATCACTGTCAAGCAGGGTTAACAACTTAATAACTAGACTGAACTCTTCTCTTAGTCACGAGGTTTTCCTGATGTGTAGTGTGTGTATTAGTCTAGACTAGATTGTCAACACAATATAATCTTCTCTTGACTCTTACCAGATAATACTTCGACCGGTCGCTAGACACACCAGCAACAAACAACTTTCTGAGTTCTGAGCTTTGGTGACAAGGATTTTCAATTAAGAATTTCAATCTAAGAATACATTGGGCTATGTATTTTCAGATTGATTGTTCAGGGTATTTTTGTGTTTGCTTTCACACGTCAACTTTAACTACCCATGTAGCGAGTCCCACTCCGATGACTCCCAAATCTACACGACCTTAGGGCATCAGGCTTTAAGTTCCCTTAAGGAGTGGTGCTCGAGTAGCAAAGGCCGCTTGCAAACTACCCTATTTATTTAACTTTTTCACTTCCAGCTCAGAGCATCATCTAGTCATTTAGATTGCTAATACATCCTCAATTGGTCTAATATTATTTAGCTAAGTCTTGAAAAGGTATTTGGTTGAGGTCTCTAATCCAAACTAAGTTGTGCTCAAGTATCAGGAATTCCTTATTTCTAATCGATGAATTCAATAAAGTTATCATGTTGTCTCCTACTGAACATAATACTCTACATACATATCATAGACATAAGCATTTCTTTACCAATCATAACTGCATTTTGAAGTCTGAAAAAGTGAAAACTTTTGAAAAACATTTTTGGAAGGGTGTAATTCCAGTGAAAATATGGGAAAACATGCAAAACTTTTACTGCTACAGTGCACTGTGCACTGCTACCCCACACTTAAGTTTGACATTGTCCTCAATGTTCATGCATATCTAACCACCCCACACTTATTTGAAAAACAAGAAGAAATAAAAACAAAACATAAAATTCTTACCCCACACTTATTTGACTAACTAAGGGGAAGAGAAATAAAACAAAGTAGGTAATAGAAATAACAAAATGTAATAAAAGAAGCAAATGTTGTTATGTCATATAAATCAACGTCATACAAAGATTCATATTTCATACAGCCTAGACATGATCACACATAAAGCAGAAAAAATGAAAGAAATAAAAAGAAAAGGAAAAGAAAAACTAAGAACCAGGCTCATCGTCATCGGGTGCACAGAAGTAGACCTCTGGGTCTTCGACCAGTCAGGAAGTCTGCTGAAAAATCTCCTCGACCCTGCTATTGGTCATGCTGATTCTACCTTCCATCATCGACATCCGCCTCTCGATGTTTACCATATCCCGGCTATGTCTGGCTGTGAGTTTCGCCAATCCTTGCGACATATGTCGCTCAAAGGCAGTGCATGGGACGAATGTCTGGGTCGGAGGTATATAGGCTGGGGTCGATCCCGGTACCGATGGCTCTCCCTGCTACTCTGTGTGGATGGAGTAGCACCCAGTTGCATCCCTTACGACCATCCCCATATTTCATAGAATGGTAAGGTCCGTAGGAATGGTGGTCGGGGCAACTTGGGTCAACTCTGAGCCCTCGATGTCTAACTCCAAGTAGTGGGCTATCTTGGTGATGAACGGCCCGAGCCCCAGACACTATTTCCTAGTGTCCGTAGCGAAACCCCGCATGATGATGCTGATGAGTCGAGCCATCTCTACTGTAGCACCCATATGCATGTTGGCCAGGAGGAATGTCTCCATCTGGGTGACATTCCCGGGGGCCACCCGACATCCTGACAGAGTATGCGCTATAATAGTATGTAAATAGCGAAGAGCATGATGAATACATGTGGCTTTCGCGAAGCCATGCTGGTAGGGAGTGCCCGTCGTACAAATCTGAGCCCAAGCGGTGGAGACGTCCGCAGAAGTGAAGTCTTGAACTGCTGTGGTGTAGGCGGGCGTATCCGGCTCTTCCCTCTGCCAAATACCCAAGGCGATGCCGAACTCGGCCATGCTCATTGATCGATCCATTCCGCCTAGTCGAAATGTGATATGCTCCTGCTGGAATGTAAAGGAAGCATAGAACTCACATACCAGCTTGAGGTAGGTCGGCTCGATGACGATGAAACTCGACTGTAGGGTAGTACGTCGAGTATGCGTCGGACCTCCTGCTCAACTCCCAATGTCTGGACTGCTGCCCAGTCAAACGTTCTGTCAACCAGTACGCTACGCCCAATGTGTCCATGGCACCTCTCCTGATATGCCGGAATAGAAGGAAAGAGCATAAAAGGATGTGCCACAGATGTGACGGTCATAGAAGAAGTAATACGAGCACGTTTTGGAGCCATCTATTCGAAAACGTTCGAGAGAGTTCGAGAATTCTGGTGGGAAAGAAAATTTGAATTCGAATTCTGGAGGTAAATTTGAATTCAGAAGGATGGATTTTGGTTAGGGGAGGATTTTGAGTTTTTGGCGGGAAATTCAAATTTTGGAGGGAAATTCAAAAGTTCAAAATTTGGAGGGAAATTTGAATTTTGAAATTTCAAAAGTTTGCCAAAAATTTGTAGAGAGAAGGTGGAGAGAATTTTGTAGAGAGATTATTTTTTGTGGTTGATTTGGGAGGAAATGGGAAAAAATTGGGTTTTTGTAGAAGGGGACCGCCCTCGGGACGCCCGTCCCAGCTACATCGGGATGCGTGCTACTTCCATTTTTTTTTCATAATTTCCTGTAAATCTTAATACACCAAAAACAATTATAATTTTTAACAAGTCTTCACGGTTAGCCTATAAAATTCAGAAGTTGTTAAAAACCCTTGTGAAATTTCTCAGTCTCTTTTCAAAAAACATAACTACCCTAATCGTATCCTAACTTCTATTCAGCAAAAATTCTAGAAAACTAAAAGACTAAATTTATACAATTTAATTAATGAAAAATAAACTGTATTTTTAACACATTTGCTTTTCGTAAAGAATTGAAAAATAAAATTTCTGAAGAAAAATTTCTGAATAAAATAAAAGACCCTTTTAAAGTTTTGAAAATAAAAAGTAGGGGTCAGTTATTAAACTTTAGTTCAAACAGTTTATTTGCTGAAAAATAAAAAGAAGAATCTTCTTGATATGCATAAATCATATCACATTTTTAGCATGTTTTTAGGCATGATTTAGGGTGAAATTGAGGGCAAATTGGTCTTAATTGTTCATTATTTACTCAATTTCACAGTTTTTATGATTTTGGAAGTGTCAGGTGAAAAGTAGAAGAAAATGGCAAATTTTGGGGCAAAACGCAATTTTTCAGAAGTTCGGACTTCGGGGAGGGCGTCCCGATTCAGGACGGGCGTCCTGACCTGGTCAACAGGTCGGGACGGGCGTCCAGGACTCGGGACAGCCCTCCTGACCTGGTCAACAGGTCGGGACGGGCGTCCAGGACTCGGGACGGCCGTCCTGACCTGGTCAACAGACCGGGACGGGCGTCCCAATCCGGGATGGGCGTCCCGAACCAGAAATTCACGTCCCACATCGAACTTTTGATGAAAAATCACTCCAGGAAGCTGCTATAAATACCCCAGGCCTTCCTCAGTTGAAATCATCCCTCTCCACTCGATCTAAGTCATTCAGTGACTTCCAGTGTATAATTCTCTAGTACACAAATCACTCAGAGACTCAGATTTCAGTATAAGTTTTCTTTCTTTCTTTTTAGTGCTTCGTTTTTCTTAGTTTCTGAGAAATAGTCTAAAATCTTAGGCTTCGATAGATAGGTTCGTTTCTGGTTTTCATAGAATACCCGGAATTTTGTTAGGAGATCCTAAGAGGGCTCGAGGCGTTCGAAGAGTCAGCCCACAAGGCTGGGCTTAAGGTGGGTATTAAGGTAAAACCCAATTACTAGGCTGAGGAAGCGTCCTCCGAAGGTTCTGGCGAGCTAAGTCGGGTCAAGCAGTACGACATATACAGCAGTACGCTCCATCGGTGAGACTAAGTAAAGGGTGATTTCTTTATGGCATCAGTCCCCATGTCCCTCTCTTATATGTTGTTATTGTGTTTGTCCAAAGAATAATTTTGAATATCGGATTATGATTTTTATGAATATTTGTTATATATGTTGAAGTTGTTATGTTTTTCCGGAAATAGACACCTGCTTAATATACATTATGTCTGCATGTCTAATGTAGTTTCTTTTAAACTAAAATTAGGGTTATAGATAATTCCTAACCACAGTCTATTCATAACCTGTTTAGTTTAACAGGCATCAATTAGTATTGGTGTCGGCCATACTAGATAAAATAACATGTGGAACACCCTGTTTGTTAGAGTAGTCTATGTAGGTTGAGTTGCATTTTTATGCCGGCGTTAGGGTGAGCGGTGATACGTGAAAATCATATACCTTTTTTAGCATGTTTTTATGTATGATTTAGGATGGAATTGATAGGAAATCGATCTTAATTGATTCTTATTTACTCAATTTCACAGTTTTTATGATTTTGGAAGTGTCAGGTGAAAAGTAGACGAAAACAGCAAATTTTGGGGTAAAAATGCAATTTTTGGAAATGCTGACTTGGTCAACGGTCCGGGACGGGCGTCCCAACCCAGTCAAACCACCAAGACGGGCGTCCCAATCCAGGTCGGGCACCCCGAAGCACCAGAAGTTGTCCCACATCGAAATTTTTGGAGATTTTCACTCCAGAAAGCTGCTATAAATACCTCAGGCCTCCAGTAGTTGATTTCATTCCTCTCCACTCGATCCAAGTCATTCAGAGACTTCCAGTGTACAATTCTCGAGTACACAAGTCACTAAGAGACTCGGGTTTCAGTTTCGGTTTTCTTTCTTTCTTTAGTGTTTCGTTTTCTTAGTTTCTGAGAAATAGTCTCAGAGCTTAGGCTTCGATAGATAGGTTCGTTTTTGGTATTCATAGAATACCAGGATTTCGTTAGGAGATCCTAAGAGAGAGATAGGGTGCGTGTTCTTAGTTAGATTAGGGCAATTTGCTTAAGCCCGGGATGTAAGGTAAAGCAATTGCTACTAGGTCTAAGGAGCGTTCTACGAAGGCTCTGCCGAGCAGAGTAGGATCGAGCAGTCAGGAGCATACAGGAGCTGCAGCGCCGGCTGGACCTGGATAGAGTGGTGATTACTTTATGACAGTGGGTCCCCTAGATGAGGTTTTGTATGTTTACGAATTGTTTTATCTAAATATTAATTTGAATATCAGATTACGATTCTTATGAATATCTGTTTTATATGTTGAAGTTCTTATGATTTTCCATAAATAGCCACCTGCTGAATATTCATTATGTCTGCATGTCTAATGTGCTCTTTTAAACTAACGTTAGGGTTATAGACAATTCCTAACCACGGTCTATTCATAACCTGTTTAGTTTAACAGGCATCAATTGGTGCCTGCCATGCTAGATAAAATAACTTACGGAACACCCTGCTTGTTAGAGTAGTCTAGGTAGGCCGAGCCGAGTCCGATTATGTCGGCGGCTAGGGCAAGCAACATGATACCGAAGTGACATAGGGTACCGTTCATGGATGCCTTCGTCCCGAACCTTGAGTAGGGTTGTCATTAAGGTAGGGCGGTTTATTAGAGACCTCGGATGTGGTACGCCTTTAGACACAGAACATAGTTGCAATCCAGGCTAAGATGCATCTAAAATACTCGAAGATAGGTCAATCAACATGTAGGAACAGTATAACATAGAATCAGGACATTATCTATAAAACACTTTTAGGCTTAATTAAACTTAAACCTAGTGGAGAATGGATCACCCTCTCATCAAAGTTATTGATGAAGATTGCATAACTGGATCATAAGATAAGAGTTAGGATTAAAAGGCTAGTTACTACTAAGCCGTTGCCACTTTCCTGGGAGTACGATATTTACTTAATAAAATCGTAGATACTTTCCAATAGACTAGCTACACGATAGGTACTCTGCCTTAGGTTCTGGTTGATTAAGTGACAATAATTGAATGCTAAGTGACAGTTAGTAAGACTCAGTCCTTAATTACTCATAATCGACATAGGTAAATAAAGCATATCTTTTAGCATACCAATCGGAACGCATCATATTTTTGGCGCCGTTGCCGGGGAAATATCATAATGAACTTAGGATTCCTGATCAAAATTCTAGAGAATTATGATAGGTAACGGTAGTAACCTAGACTTTAGACCTACACTTATCTTATGCTAGTTAGACAATCACCTTCCGAAATATATGGTTATCATAACTAATTAATTTTAGATATTATCTAAAATTAAGACACTTAGGATAATCAAATTTTAGAAAATCATTCTAAAACCATATTGAGGAAATTTAAATGCTTTCGAAAAAAAATTTAAAATTTAAAACTGAAAAAAAAATGTATTTTTCTTGCTCAATGGTAAGTTGTTCTTTTCCCTATCTCTTGTTCTTTCTTAGTTGTTTTCTTAGTTGTACATTTGTTGCTCTTTTTCGAAGAAATAAAAATGGAAATGAGGATAAAATATATTTTCTTCTGAGTTGTAAAATTTTGTCTTAGAGTTTTATTGGGAAGAAATTCCATTTTAGAATTTTCTTAGAGTCATTCCAGCCTTATTAGGATGAGTTATGAAATAATTTTTCCTTAATAGCCGGACCTTTGAATGTTCTATTGAAAAAAGGAAGTTCCTTTTGTTTTGCCGATAATTGCATGAGATCTTTTAAACCAAAAGGAATTACTGCACCCATTATGGCATCACCTGATTGGAATCTGCTTTGTGAATTAATATGTGATGTAATGATGTAGTAAGAATTGTTTTAGGACAGAAACATGATAAGAAAGTTCATGTATGATAAATTCCGATCTTATCTAGGCATGTCTAAAAACAATAGGTTACACTGATCACTCTGAGATGTTTGTGTTCAATAAAACTGATACTGAACCGTAATTGATTAAGCTAAGTTTTATTGTTACTTGAACTTGATATAGAATAAAGGGATAAGAAAAAGGGTTGAAAATCTAGAAAGCAAACCATTGGTCTAGATTAGAAAACCCCGAGTTAGAGGCTAGTGTAATACTGATAAATTTTTGGATGAAAACTTATTTGCATTATTTGCTATGTATAATAATTCTCATCTGTGGTTTATTTCAAATTATCTAGTCACTGAATAAGTTCCAAGTGATATGACTTATCAGCAAAAGAAGAAATTCTTTGCTAATTTGAAATATTACTACTCGGCAGTTTCTCTTCTATTTCAAATTTTTGGCAGATCAGTTGATCAGAAGACGTGTCTCGAAAGACGAAGGCCACAAAATTTTGGAGCATTGTCATCAAGGATCTATAGGAGACCAATTGACTGCTATCAACACTGTCCGGAAAGTGTTGAAAGCAGGATCTTGTTGACCCACCATATTCAAGGACTTTTGTATCTCTAATACAGTCCTGCGATGCTTGCAAAATAACAGGTAACACATCTTCCAGAGATCATCTACCCCAGCGACGTACACAGAATGTTGCAACCGTTGATATCAGGGGTATTTCGAATCATTTTCTCTTTCTTCCTTTGAACATAATTACATCATAGTAGTCGTGGAACACTTTTCAAAATGGCCTGAACCACACGCATTACCTACTAATGATGTTAAAGTCATGTGCAGATTCTAGTTGTTTTCCAGATTCAGAGTGCCGATGTCTTAGGAAGAAATGTTCAGCCTGTGTATCAAATCTGTGAAGTCTGCTAAGTACCACACTTTAGCAGGGATTGCTATGGGAATGACTGACCATTCCAAAAGAGGTAGGAGTAGGTTACTGCAGAATGCTGCTCCAATGGGAAATGCATACAATTCCAACTAGAGGAATCATACGGGATTTAGCTGAGGAGTAATTCGGAAGCTGGAAACTTTCAGAAGACACCACCACAGCAAAGCCCCTACTCGCAGAAGCAACAGATGAGATACTGGCAACAATTAAAGCCAGACCAGTGCAAGCAAGTGATATACCAAGTGGTATCGAAGGGTCGAAGGATATAGAGGAATTTGGCGTTGTATCAGGAGCATAGCAATGGAGGAGCTTGCATTCCCTGCATACCAATCAGCTGTGAGAAACTTCCCCGGGGAAGTCTCAAATACTTGGGCCCAGATCTATACAACTGGAGCCCCTACCACCACGGCTTAGCCAAAGCTTCAGGTATCTCTTCTACCATTCAAAACTTGCATGCAATACCTTCACTGACATTGGCAGGTAGGCACACAAATCCCAAGAAATCTCATTCCTAGACACGTTCCTCCTGGACACGTTGCTATGATTGTGAGAAATCTTACAAATGAGTCGAGGAAGCAGTCCTTGGGGATTGAGCCATTCCTCAAATGGATATGCCACTACCTGGAGCTTGACAATGAAGGATCGGAGCTGACGTCATCCGTTCCAGTATCTAGAGCTTGCAGAGTCAGAAACACCTCAGCAATAGCACATGGCTAAGGTGAAGAGCCAATTGACAGATCAGAGAAGACCCTTCTGCTCGCGACATGAAGGGAGTTTATCTAATCCTCATGATCCTTTACTTTTGGTTTCTTTATTTTGTGTTCTGTTTTGTTATTTCCATTATCCTTCTTGTTTTATTTTCTCTCTTACCCTTAATTAGTCAAATAAGTGTGGGGTAAGAGTTCTTTGTTTTGTTTTCATTTCTTCTTGTTTGCAAATAAGTGTGGGGTAGTTTAGCTATGCATGAACACTGAGGACAGTGTCAGACTTAAGTGTGGGGTAGCAGTGCACGGTGCACTGTAGCAGTTGGCAAACTTTTTGCATGATTTTGCTTGTTTTCCTAGTATTTTCACACCATTCCAAAAAAATTTCAAAAATTTTCCGTCTTTTAGACTTCTAAATGCAATATGCTTGGTTAAACAATTGCTTATGTCTATGATATGTAGGTAGAATGTTATGGTTAGTAGGAGATAATTGATGACTATTTTTGAACTTATTGATTAGGAGTAAGGAATTCCTGATAATTAAGCACAACTTAGTCTGGGTTAGAGACCTCGGCCAATAACCTTTTCAAGACTTAACTAGATAAAATTAGACCAGTTGTAGGATGCATTGACAATTAGAATGACTAGATGAGACTCTGAGCTAAAAGTGAAAAGAAAAGAAAAAAAATTGATGATGAAAATAAAAATAGGGTAGTTTGCCAGCGGCCTTCACTACTCGAGCACCACTCCTTCGGGGAACTTAAAGCCTGATGCCCTAAAGTCATGTAGGTCTGCGAGTCATCAGAGTGGGACTCGCTACATGGGTAGTTGAAGTTGACGTGTTCAAAGCAGACTCAAAATACCCTGAATCTATAAACGAAAGAAATCAATAAGAGCTAAATAATTAAAATCTGATCACTAAGGCTCAGAACTCAGAAAGTTATCTGTTGTCAGTGTGTCTAGTGACAGGTCGAAGTGTTATCTAGTAATAGTTAAGACAAGAGTTTATTGTGTTGACTATCTGGTCTGGACTAGTACACACACTACACATCAGGAAGACCTTATGACCAAGAGAAGAGTTCAACCTAGTTGTTAAATTGTTTTCTGCTCAATCCTAACAATCTACTAGAGACATTTGAGACATTGTCATAGCAACCTAACCAGTCAGACCTGTGTTAAGAATTATCTGAATAATTTTTGGAATAAAAACATGACTAGAAATTTAAGTGACTGCACATATGATTTAGAATCACTAACTTCAGGTAAACTTTGCTTGAGGACAAGCAAAAAGCTAAGTGTGGGGTTATCTGATACGCGAAAATCATATACCTTTTTTAGCATGTTTTTATGTATGATTTAGGATGAAATTGATAGGAAATCGATCTTAATTGATTCTTATTTACTCAATTTCACATTTTTTATGATTTTGGAAGTGTCAGGTGAAAAGTACACGAAAACAGCAAATTTTGGGGTAAAAATGCAATTTTTGGAAATGCTGACTTGGTTAACGGTCCGGGACGGGCGTCCCGACCCAGTCAAACCACCAGGACGGGCGTCCCGAAGCACCAGAAGTTGTCCCACATCGAAATTTTTGGAGATTTTCACTCCAGAAAGCTGCTATAAATACCCCAGGCCTCCAATAGTTGATTTCATTCCTCTCCACTCGATCTGAGTCATTCAGAGACTTCCAGTGTACAATTCTCGAGTACACAAGTCACTGAGAGACTCGGGTTTCAGTTTCAGTTTTCTTTCTTTCTTTAGTGTTTCATTTTCTTAGTTTTTGAGAAATAGTCTCAGAGCTTAGGCTTCGATAGATAGGTTCGTTTTTGGTATTCATAGAATACCAGGATTTCGTTAGGAGATCCTAAGAGAGAGATAGGGTGCGTGTTCTTAGTCAGATTAGGGCAATTTGCTTAAGCCCGGGATGTAAGGTAAAGCAATTGCTACTAGGTCTAAGGAGCGTTCTCCGAAGGCTCTGCCGAGCAGAGTAGGATCGAGCAGTCAGGAGTATACAGGAGCTGCAGCGCCGGCTGGACCTGCATAGAGTGGTGATTACTTTATGACAGTGGGTCCCCTAGACGAGGTTCAGTATGTTTACGAATTGTTTTATCTAAATATTAATTTGAATATCAGATAACGATTCTTATGAATATTTGTTTTATATATTGAAGTTCTTATGATTTTCCGGAAATAGCCACCTGCTGAATATTCATTATGTCTGCATGTCTAATGTGCTCTTTTAAACTAAAGTTAGGGTTATAGACAATTCCTAACCACGGTCTATTCATAACCTGTTTAGTTTAACAGGCATCAATTGGTGCCTGCCATGCTAGATAAAATAACTTGCAGAACACCCTGCTTGTTAGAGTAGCCTAGGTAGGCCGAGCCGAGTCCGATTATGTCGGCGGCTAGGGCAAGCAACATGATACCGAAGTGACATAGGGTACCGTTCATGGATGCCTTCGTCCCGAACCGTGAGTAGGGCTGTCATTAAGGTATGGCAGTTTATTAGAGACCTCGGATGTGGTACGCCTTTAGACACAGAACATAGTTGCAATCCAGGCTAAGATGCATCTAAAATACTCGAAGATAGGTCAATCAACATGTAGGAACAGTATAACATAGAATCAGGACATTATCTATAAAACACTTTTAGGCTTAATTAAACTTAAACCTAGTGGAGAATGGATCACCCTCTCATCAAAGTTATTGATGAAGATTGCATAACTGGATCATAAGATAAGAGTTAGGATTAAAAGGCTAGTTACTACTAAGTCGTTGCCACTTTCCTGGGAGTACGATATTTACTTAATAAAATCGTAGATACTTTCCAACAGACTAGCTACACGATAGGTACTCTGCCTTAGGTTCTGGTTGATTAAGTGACAATAATTGAATGCTAAGTGACAGTTAGTAAGACTCAGTCCTTAATTACTCATAATCGACATAGGTAAATAAAGCCTATCTTTTAGCATACCAATCGGAACGCATCAAGCGGCATGATCCCCGAAGTGACATAGGGCTTTCATGGATGCCTTTAGCTCGAACCGTGAGTAGGGCCGTCATTAAGGTAGGGCGGTTTATTAGTTGACTCGGATGTGGTACACCTTTAGACTCAGAACATAGTGGCATTCCAAGCTAAGATATATCTAAAACACTCGAAGATAGGTCAATCAACATGTAGGAACAGTATAACATGGAATCAGGACTTTGTCTATAAACACTTGAGGCTTAATTAGACTTAAACCTAGTGGAGAATGGATCACCCTCTCATCAAAATTATTGATGAAGATTGCATAACTGGATCATAATATAAGAGTTAGGATAAAAAGGTTAGCTACTACTAAGCCGCTACCACTTTCCTGGGAGTACGATATTTATTTAGTAAAATCGTAGATACTTTCAAACAGACTAGCTACACGATAGGTACTCTGCCTTAGGTTCTGACTGATTAAGTGACGCCATAGAGACTAAATGTGACAATTAGTCAATCTCAGTCCTTAATTACTCATAATCAACATAGGGTAAAATAACACATATTTAGCATATCAGTCGGGAAGCCATCACTTCCCTTTTTAATAGCCTTTATTTCTCACATCTCGCAGTTCAGCTCGTATGGCTCGCATCTCTTCCTGTTGTTTCCTTTGTTCCTCTAAAATTTCAGTTACCTCCCAGAGTATATGAGCACCTTGACTCTCTTGGAGATCTACTGCGGTTCTGAGTTGGTTTATTTCAGCACTTTTGGTCAGATCTAGGGGTATACTCTGACGATGCAGGAGTATATTCAGGTGATGCAAGAGCTGTTTGGATCTCTGGGAAAGGATTGATGTTGTTTTCTAATTTGTCCAGAATATCTTGGGCTCTTGCTCTAATGGTTTCCAAGAATGTAAATGTTTGTATCCATTTTTCCTCATCAGAACTTTCTTTTGGATCGGGACATCTTTTTACTCTTTTGGTTCTACAAAAGGATGCTTGTGGTTTACTCAATCTTTCTCTCTTCATCTATGAGTGTAAAGTCTGGTTAGGATAAAAATAACAAATAATAAAACAAACAAAAAGGAAAAAAATAAAATATGGATAAATTTAAAAACAAGAAAATATTTTTGAGTTTTTTAAAAAAAATTCAAAAGCAGTTAAATTTCCTTAATACGGTTTAAGAATAATTTTCTAAAATTGATTATCCTAAATGTCTTAATTTCATATAATGTCTAAAATTAATTAGTTATGATAACCTAATATTTCGGAAACTGATTGTCTAACTAGCATAAAATAAGTGTTAGGTCTAAGGTATAGATTACTACCGTTACCTATCATAAGTCTTTATAATTTTGATGAGGAATCTTAAATTCGTTATGATATTTCCCCGGTAATGGCGCTAAAAATCCGATGGGTTTCCGACTGATATGCTAAAAATAGGTGTTGTTTACCCTATGTCGATTATGAATAACTAAGGACATAGAATCACTAATTGTCACATTTAGTCTCTATGTTGTCACTTAATCAATCAGAACCTAAGGCAGAGTACTTATCGTGTAGCTAGTCTGATGGAAAGTATCTACGATTTTAATTTAATAATTTTATTGTACTCCCAAGGAAGTGGTAACAGCTTAGTAGTAACTAACCTTTTACCCTAACTCTTATCTTATGATCCAGTTATGCAATCGTTCATCAAAATCTTTGATGAGAGGTTGATTCCTTCTCCACTAGGTTCAAGTCTATTTAAGCCTACAAGAGTGTTTTACAGACAGAGTTCTGATGTATGTTTATTGTTCCTACATGTTGATTGACCTATCTTCGAGTATTTTAGATATATCTTGGTTTAGATTGCAATTATGTACTGATTCTACTTGTGTACCACATCTGAGTTACCTAATAAACCGCCACATCGCCATTGACGGCCCTACTCACGGTTCGAGCTAAAGGCATCCATGAAAATCCTGTGTCACTCAAGAGATCATGCCGCTCGCCCTAACGCCGGCATAAACACGCAAACTCAACCTACTTAGACTACTTTAACAAACATGGTGATCTATAGGTTATTTCATCTAATATGGCAGACCTTAATGCTTCCAACGGGAAGTCCTAAATTAAGGCCTGATAAACTAAACAGGTTATGATTAGACCGTGGTTAGGAGTTGTCTATAACCATTCATCTAGTTTAAAAGAGCAAGTAGACATGCAATCATAATGATAGTTAAGCTGGTGACTTTCCGAAAAAATGTAAATGACTTCTACATGCATAACACATATTCATAACATCATAATTTAATATTCAAAATGGGTCTTTGGACAAACACAGTACATACATATAAAGAGAGGGACAAGGGGACCACTGCCATAAAGTATTCACCCTTTATTAGGTCCGCTGATGGAGCAATTTCTTGTATATGCTAGACTGCTTGACCCGACTCTGCTCGACAGAACCTTCCGAGGACGCTTCCTCAGCCTAGTAGCTGTATTTTACCTTATGACCCGGCCTAAGCAAAGCCTTGTTGACTGACTCTTCGAACGCCTAGTGCTCTCTTAGGATCTCCTAACGAAACCCCGGGTATTCTATGAATAATAAAAATGAACCTATCTAGTCGTATTCTAAGATCTGAGACAGACTCTCAGAAACTAAGAACACGAGACACTCTCGAAAACTATAAATCTACCTAAATGAAAAACACCTGAAGTCACTAAGTGACTTGTATACTATAGAAAAATATATACTTGAAGTCACTAAATGACTCATATCAAGTGGAGAGGAATGATTTCAACTGAGGAAGGCCTGGGGTATTTATAGCAGGGGAACTGGGTGAATTTTTCTTCAAAAATCGATGTGGGATACTGAACTGGGGCTCGGGACTCCCGTCCCGAATCTGGGACGCCCATCCCGGCCTGTTGACCAGGTCAGGACGACCGTCCTGAGTCCTGGACGCCCGTCCTGGTCTGTTGACCACGTCAGGACGCCCGTCCCGGGTCTTAGACGCTCGTCCCGACTTCTGAACTTCTGAAGATCACGTTTTTGCCCCAAAATTTTCCATGTTCTTGCATATTTCACCTGACACTTCCAAAATCACAAAAACTACGAAATTATGTTAATAACAGTCAATTGAGAACGATTTAACACCAATTTTGCCCTAAATTGTGCTTAAAACAGGCTAAAAAGTGATATGATTTGTGTATATCACTTGTCACCCGACAATCTACAGATTGTCATTTATACTCAAAAAACCGCCACCAACTTACCTAGACGACCGAACAACAGTGGTGATCATTCCACGAGCACTAGCACCAACGGATACCATGGAAACAGCCTTTGCTTTGACAAACCGTTGGGATACATCGTTGACGTTGGAAGACAGCATTTCTCTTACACCTCCAATGTTGATTCTTCTTGAAAATTGTAGGAGAGCAAATAACCGATGTTTCCATGCACACATGCATGAATTATTAAACTGCCACAAGCCATCATTAGTTGTTCTCACCGAAACTAAACTCAGTGGACAGGAAGCAGATGATCATATGCAGAGTTTTAATTATGCTAACTCAGTTCGTGTTGATGTAGAAGGATCTTCTGGAGGCTTATATGCAATGTGAAATGGAGATATTACTGTCCAAACAGTATCATACACTGTACAAGAATTATATCTCTATGTCTAGGTAAACAAGGGCTTACCGTCGTTTATTATCATTGTTGCCTATGTTAGACCTTCTAAAACCTTTAAATCTTTGTTATGGACTAACTTACATAGTTTGTATAAATCTTATAATGGCCCATGGCTAGTTTTAGGGGACTTCAATGACATCGCACGTGAATTTGAAAATTTTGGTGGAAGAAAATCTTGCATAAAACACTTAACTACTTTCACCAATCAAATAATTCTTGTAATCTATTAGACTTAGGGTCTAGTGGTCCACATTTCACTTGGACCAATTTGAGAAAATCTAAAGATAGATTTATGGAACGATTAGATCGTTGTTTAGCTAACTCTCAATGGATCAATCAATTCCTAACGCTTTTGTCAAACATCTCCCTAGAACCCACTCAGATCATTGTCCTTTAATTCTAAATCTTTTTCAAACCACTAATAACACACAAAAAAAAATTAAACTAGAAACAATGTGGTTAACAAATCCCTCTTTTGATCTTCTTGTTCATAATACATGGCCACCAACTAATCTTATTTATTCACATGTCGTAGATATTTTTTCCTCTTTAGTTACTATTTGGAGTAAATATGTTTTTGGAAACGTTTTTGCTAAAAAAAGAAAAATTATGGCACATCTAAAAGGAATCCAATTGAGCAATAATTATCTTTCTAGTAGCTTTCTTTGCCAATTAGAAAAAAATCTTAATTCAGAACTTCATAATTTACTTATTCAAGAAAGACAATATTGGGCTATGAAATCAAGGATTATTTGGTTGAAATATGGTGATGCTAATACATCTTTTTTTCATACATCAACTCTTAAAAGAAGAAGTTCAAACAAAATTCATAGTTTAAGAAATATGGTTGGTTTATGGATTTCATCTTTCGACTCTCTCATAAATTTAATCACTAATCACTTCATAAATATTTATTCTACTTCTACTATTTTTTCTGAATATTCAATTACACTGCCAACTCATCCACTTCATATTCATTACAGAGATATTCAAAATATTTCAAAACCATTTTCTGAAAATTAAATTATATCCTCAATTAACTCTTTCAAACCTCATAAGGCACCTAGTCTAGATGGACTACATCCTTTCTTTTTTCAGAAATACATTTCTAATACATTACCTTCAATTGTTAATTTGTTTCAAGAAATTTTAGCTAAGGGGTCTTTTCCTCCAAACCT
Organism: Asclepias syriaca; assembly: GCA_027405835.1. Classification (NCBI taxonomy): domain Eukaryota; kingdom Viridiplantae; phylum Streptophyta; class Magnoliopsida; order Gentianales; family Apocynaceae; genus Asclepias; species Asclepias syriaca. Next base: position 11,727,535 of record CM049925.1, on the reverse strand, counting down.
TAACAAAATTTTAGCTAAGGGGTTTTAATTAATGGTACTCCAACAAATTTTGTTAAACCTACAAGAGGTATTAGACAAGGTGATCCTTTATCACCTTATCATTTCATATTAGGTATGAAATTTTTATCAATGCTTATTCATTATCAAGTCTCTAATACCAACTGGAAACCTATAGCATTATCTAAAAATGGTCCTTTTATTTCTCATACCTTATTTGTTGATGATGTGTTTCTTTTTTATGAAGCTTCTGAGCAAAATGCTGAAACAATTAAAAATGTCTTAAATGATTTTAGTACTCATAGTGGCTTACAAATAAATAGATCTAGATCCAAGCTTTTCTTATCTCCAAATTGTACTTCTGCTCTCTCTTGTTCTATCTCTAATATTTTGTTAAACCAGGCGCGTAAACATATAGATTTCCTTCCTATTTTTCAAAAATTCACTACTAAATTATCCTTATGAAAATCGAAATTATTAACAATGGCAGGAAGAATCACTTTAGCCAAATATGTTCTCTCGTCAATCCCAATTCATATTATGCAATGTTTCTCTTTACCATAAAAACAACTTCAGTTATCAATAAACTTCTACGGGATTTTATTTGGGATTCTTATGATGATAAACCAAAAATTCATCTTCTAAGTTGGAATACAATCAGTCTTCCTAAATCTCAAGGTGGTCTTCAAATTAGGGATTTTAAAATACAAAATCAAGCACTTTTAGCAAGTTTTGCTTGGAGATTTATAGCTTGTTCTACATCTCTCCCTTGGATTAGTGTTCTCAAATCTAAATACTATAATAACAACATTAGGACACCTTTTAATTCTCCTAATCCTAAACCATTAGATTCTTTTATTTGGAAAAATATTCTTAAAGGATGGAATATATGTTGTAAATTCTCAAAATGGATTATTGGAGATGGTTCTACAATGAAGTTATGGACAGATCCTTGGATTAATACCTTAGACACACCCCTAAACTCCATCTTAGTTGGTCCTTTAAATAATTCAGATTCTCATTTAAAAGTTAAGGATATTATTCGTAATAGAACTTGGAATTTTCACATACTTTATTATCCTTTACCTCTTGATCTTAGACAAAAAATCAGTGATACTCCTTTGCCAATTCAAGGTAGGAATTCCATTAAAGACTCTTTTTATTGGGCAGTTTCTAACCATGCTCATAGTTTACCAGTACTTCCTGTTATCAAACATTACGGAATAGCTCCTCTCAGTTATCAACTAAAAAAGAGTTCATCAATTGGCTATGGAAATAAAAATCTTTTTATGAATTTGCTGGCACAATAGATTAAAAACTAATGCTTTTCTTGCTAAACTGAGATTACCTTTTTCTTCAAACTGTTTAACTGATCATCATCCTGAAACTGTTGACCATATTTTAAGAACTTGCTCACATGCTTCGAACCATTGGAATAAAGTTCAATCTTTCATATCTCAACCCATCAAGAATACTCTTTTTAGTTCATCAAATCTCAAGACTTGGCTCCAAACAGACTTAACTTGTTCATCGCTTATCTTTATCAACATTCCTTGGGAAAAAAAATTTATCTTTTCTTGCTGGCAATTATGGAAAAATAGGAACAAACGCACAATACAAAAAGAAGAACCTAATCCTTAAGTGGCATCCTCTAAACAATCAACAATTCAAACTTAATATTGATGGTTCATTCAATCATCAAAATTTAAAGGCTTGAATTAGAGGAATTCTTAGAGATAGTAATGGATCCTGGAAATTGAGTTTTATGCAAGGGATTTACTGTCAGTCAAGCAATCAAGCTGAAATTTTAGCACTGTATCAGGGTTTAATGTATGTTGTAGATATTGGGATACAACATTTGGAAGTGAATACTGACTCTCAAGTATTAATCCATCTACTATTTTCATCATAATCTTCATCTAACCATACTTCCATCTTAAATGATTGCAGATGGCTTCTATCACAGCTTCCTAATTTCAATTTCAAGCACTGCTGGTGTGAGGCAAATGGAGTAGCAGATGTTCTAGCTAGAGCTGTAAACGAACCAAACTGTTCTCGAACAAAGCTCGTTCGAGCTCGTTTATACTCAGTTCGAGCTCATTCATTTATTAAACAAACAAACACGAACAAATTTTTAAACTCGATTAAATTTCAAATTCATTTAAACATAGTTCGGCGAACATACCGAACGTTCACGAACAAATTATAAATATTTATATAAATTATTAAAAATAATATTTAATATTTAAATTAGAGATTTTTTTTTTCTAATTTCCAGTGTAATTCAACTTCCCCAACGTTCTTCAAAATGTTAAAGTAATTTGTTTCTCTCAGAATCATAAAAAGACTCTTGAGTTCTAGCTCAATCAACTTTCTTTCTATACAAACTCTACAAAGTTGACGGTTCTCCTTCCCTTACCTTTTCAAAGTCCAAACTCCTTTAATTTGTATATATAAAAATAATAATTAATATAATTTAAAATATTCTTTATATATTTAACATATTTCTTTTTAGACTGAGAATGATCATCTATTTTTTGGAAAAAATTATTTTATTTTAGTTTGAAATTTAATTATTTTAATTATTATTATTTAAATTTATTCACTTTTATTATTATTATTATTAAATAGTTAAATATATAAATTTAAATTTTTTTATTTTATAAATTTGAAATTTTGAAAAAAAAAATTAATATTTAAATTCAATTTTAAATTTGAAAATTTTTTAAACTTAATCGACCAACTCGAAAAATAAAAAAAATAATCGAACAAACTCAAACAACTTTTTCTATTCGAAATACTAAACGAGCAAACTCAAACATGCTCGAATAATAATCAAATAAACTCAAAATATTTCATGTTCGGTTTAACTCTGCTTGTTAAGTGCTCTAATTCTAGCAAAACAAGGAAACTATACAAATACTGCTCTTATTACTTTTGATTCACCTCCAGATTTCTATTTACATGCTTTCCAAAATGATCTCAATTGTGTGGTACATCATAGAATCATTAATAACTCCAGTTGCACTCCCTCATAGGAGGCAAACATTGTACTTTCTATTTCACTTTTATTTTAATGAATTTCTACTTTTTAATTTAAAAAGTTTTTTTGACATTTTTATTCTTTTAATATAATTACTTTTATATAAAAATAAAAAAATAAAAAAATGACTAAGGAATAAAATTTGCCATTAAAGATTTTTCTTTTTTTTGAAACAAATTGTATTATAAATTTATATTTTTACCCTTTAATTTATTCTTATTATTTCTATTTTTTATATATATATTTTAAATCTAATTTATCGTCTCCATCTCATGATCTTCCAGTTATGACAGAGAATGTTTATCATTAGAGCAACGTTAGTCTTCTGACAAAAATGAAATTATATATATGGCTAACAATAAATTTATTTAAAATTTTTATTTGAAATTAAATTAACTTAGTAAAAAAAATCCCCACACTTAAAAATGTGGGTAGAGTCTTCTCTTAAACAAAACAACAGGTGAGAAAAAACAAACATACAAATAACTGCTGCAGCGGCAAGTGAAGCATATCTCTGCTGTTTATGGTCAGTTGCCGGCCGTTCAGTTTCCCCCAATTTCTCCGGCCGTCAGGTTGCTGTTATTGTCTCCTCTTAAAATTAAATTTGTTCTCTACTTTGATCGGTTAGAATGCTTCTATTCCTCATTTATTATCGTTTTAATTCTTATAAATGAAAAATCAAAAGAAAAAAAAATGTGGAGCCTTATTGCTAGAATTTACTGGCCATTGGAATTTTGATTTTTCTTCCGTTTTGGAATATTGTGGCAATCATTGATTCAGTAGACGTCCATGAATCTATTGAACCTCAGGAGCAATATCAGCATGGTTTCACTGATTCTGATGATCGACATGGTTCATATTTTTTAGACGAGGCACGGATTGTGCAGAAGGATTTTAGGGTAAGAATATCTGATGAAGGAAATAGTGAGGCGAAAAAAGAACAATCTCCGCATGTCTCAGAACATATCGATTTCTATGAACGTAGGATAATGAGAAAAGCAATTTTCGGAAATGAATGTGCCTCCCAGTGACTCTGGCCGTTTAGTTTCTCTTATTGTCTTCTAGTTAAAATGATTTTATTATTCATTTTAAAAGAATCTTCTCTGTTTCGTGTGTTTAAAATGAGTAACTAATTTCACTGAAAAAAATGTTATTGCTGTTTAAATTGATAAAAAAAATTTGAAAATGCAGAACCTTAGATGATGATAGTTCGTGTATTAGGTTGGTACCATAGCACACGAGGGTTTACATTATTTTTGAATATTGTGGCTTGTTGTTGATAATTGGTTCTTTTAAATTGTTGTTATTGATATCTTGGTGTACTAATGGATTTCATTGGCAAAGATTTCCCTTTTAAATCAGTCCTTCATTTGTTCTTTTACCTTAACTCAATTTGAGCTAATTCCTTCCAATTAATCTGTTCTTCATTATGGACACAGTAGAGATGACAACCCATAGATTCTGTTTCAAATTTTGGACATTTCTTTGAACTGATCTTTTTCACTTTGAAGTTTAGAACAAATTCTCTAATTAGAATTTGTTGTCAGATCTATTTATCCCTAGGTTTCTACTGGTTTTGGGGACAAATACTAATTGAAGCTCTTTATTTTAATATTCCAGTAATAAATGAATTTTTTATATATATTTTTACATCATATTGTAGTCTTAGACCTGACAGAGAATATATAGAATATTGTAATTATATAGAAACTTTTTGACATCCCACTATTTGTCTCAAAAAATAGTTATATTATTCCTGAGCCGAAGAATAATGCTGCAGCGTGTATAAGAGATGTATGCTTTCAAATTTATTAATGTGAAAAGTGATGTTTCTAGCGCTTCATTTTTTGGCTGCAGTGTGAATAATGGATGAGAGACTACCAATTGAGTTTCCTTTGCCAGAACCTATTGTGCAGATGCTTTTAGAATTGTCCAACTCATTTACTTTGGAGGAATCCCTGCAGACTCTCATAGAAATTGCTATACCTGAGAACGGCCGTGCAGACTTGGCTGGCAAGAATATTGTAATTGTGATCCTCCAGCTCTGTCATGCACTAACCCTTCCTTCTCAAAGTCGGATTCTTTTATTGTGCTTAAAACTTCTAAGGAATTTATGTGCTGGAGAATTAATCAATCAAAACATGTTTCTTGAGCAAGGTGGTGTTGGAACTATTACCACGGTAATGACTTCAGTTAAACTTCTTTCTTTAGATAATCAGATCATTCGTTTTGGCTTGCAACTTATGGGAAATGTGGCATTGGCTGGTGACAAGCATCAACGTGCTATATGGCACGAACTCTTTCCCTATAAATTTTCTGAAATTGCTGGAATTAGGAGTCGGGAAATCAGTGATCCTTTGTGTATGATTATCTATACGTGTCTTGAAGGCGCTGATGGATTAATCATGGAGTTATTTTCAGATCAAGGTTTGGCTGTAATCCTAGATTTTGTACACAATGTATCAATAGGTAATTGCGTTGATTTCTTTCATATATGAGGATAAGGTTTTTAAAAGTCCTTTAGTACTTATAACATTGTTCACAAAATTTTTAGTTTTATGTGTATGCAGTTGGTTTCAAGGAACATTGGATAAAATTACTTCTTTCGAGGATTTGTTTAGAAGGTTCCTTATTCGCATCAACATTCTCCAAATTATACCTAGTCACTGCAAACACAAACTGTTGTGATATTAATTCCAAAGATGGGTACTTTGCTCCTTCGCAAGCTTTCCTCTTGGGTATACTATCAGAGATTTTGAATGAGCGTATCAATGATATTGTTGTTTACAAGGAATTCCCATTATGTGTGCTTGATATTTTAAGAAATGCAGTTAAAGTAGTGGATTGTATTCCTAGAGCGGAATTGGGTCTCCCAACTGGTATCACTGCTATTGATGTGCTTGGATATTCTTTGATCATTTTGAGAGATATTTGTGCTTGTAATCACCGTTTGAAGGAGGAAGGTTCAGTCAATACCGTTGATACGTTAGTATCTCATGGATTCATTGAGCTGCTTTTAAGTTTGCTTAATGATCTTGAACCTCCATCAACAATTAGGAGAGGAATGCAACATGATGATGGGAGTAGCAGTCAAAGAAATTCAAAGTCACCCAAAAAATGCCCCTACAAAGGTTTTCGTAGAGACATTGTTGCTGTACTTGGAAATTGTGCATTCAGGTGGAAGCCTGTCCAGGACAAAATAAGAGAGAAGAATGGCATTCTTCTGTTGTTACAACAATGTGTTATTGATGAAGATAACCCATACATGAGAGAATGGGGTATCTTCTCTATTAGAAACATATTGGAAGGGAATGAAGAAAACCAAAGGTGCGTTGCTGATTTAGAGATGCAAGGAACTGTAGATGTTCCTGAAATAGCTGGACATGGTCTACGAGTTGAGGCAGATCCTGTAACACGCCGTGTAAGACTTGTAAATAAGTAATAAAGCATTGAGTTCCTACAATGGGTTTTCTCAAGTTTGGCCTTATCTTTAGTGATCTTTGTCCTTTAGAAATTTCTGTTTTATGTTTCCATTTGGGCAATTTTGTAACTTAAATTGTTTTTCTTTAGTTAATGTATGAAATTCCTATTTTCTTATTCCTTTTGGAGTTTTACCAGCTAAAGGTTTTCAACTCTTCAAATATTGTACTTCTCGTTTCAAAGAGATTCTGCTCTCAAGAAAATTTGTATGTAGAGGATTGTGCTATTTAGATTATTTGAAGCATTTTAGCCTTAGTGTATCCCCGTGTATTGTGGCTCTTTGACCGTGATGAGCATGAAGATTGGAATTTTTATAAAATGTAAAATTCAGTTTGCCCCTGCAGAGTTTTTCTTTGAACTGTGCTATTGTTTCGATAAATCTTGCCTGTGAATAAGCTGAAACTGCTCAGTTATTGTCTATTTCCCCCTTTGTTTTCCTTGTTACAATGCCTTATAACTCGGAAAAAAGTTTCTCATTGATTGCAGGTCTCTGTCTTTCCTTATTATTTTGGTGGCTTGAACCTTGTTGCTTTCTGTAAGTATATTAGTTTCTGTTCATCAATGTTGGAATCTGTTGATAATCTGCAAGATTATATGTTTCTTTGATGATTGTTTTTGGATAAATTGATCAGTCATACTTTAATATGTTAGAGATAAGGCTGTTATTCTTTGGGAAACATTTAAATATTAAAGAAGCATAAGGAATAATGGAGTAATTTGTAGCTCTATGTGAGTGTGTGGATCAATTTGCAAACCTAATAAAAAGTATCTCTCTAGGTACCCCTGATCATGAAGATGCCTATTCTCTGTTTGGAATGTAGGAACTTGTCCACTTAAACTTATATGTGCTATGCATTCCTATTCCTTTCTGAACTTGATCTTGTAGAAATGCACTTTTTTTTGTCTTTTGGGAGCTTTGAAGCTACATTGATCCTAAGTAGGATTCTTTTGAGTTAAATATTTTCTTTTTCCTTTTCTTTTGCTCGTGAAATTACAGAATTCTTCATGCAAATCCGGAATGAGACAAGAAGGGTGTCATTATGGCACTAAAAAGCAGATCTGATTGGTTTACTTGTTTCTTCATACAAACACTCTGTATGATATGTTTAATATGTTGGTTTGAGAAAATGAATGATTTGGTTTCTTATCCATACATTTGACTTCCATTTGTTGATCATGCAGCTACAACCTATCAAATTGTATATAACCATGATAAGATGTGGATTTAGTCTAGAGTGGTTCAGCCTAAGGTCATCCAGAATGCTGTGTCCTAGCTACAAGGATCCATCTCAGGTTTTAAGTTTGAAATTTTTGGAGATGGATGATTTAGAATTTGGGCAAGTTATGCAACTGAGAACTGTAGGTACCAAGCATAATTTACCTGAAGTTCAAGGTCACATTACAAGTGTTTCAGGTACGACTTTTCTTTGAACTTCATCTCTAAGATAAAATATTATTTATACCTTAGGTAGAATATGAAATGTTGGGATAATAAATGAGAATGATAATAAGAGGTTTTTTTTTTTTTTTGTGTGTGTGTTGGTATTCAATTATTTGTCTTCACATATTTTATACCACTTTTCTTTTCTTTGTAATCAAATTTCAGCCTTCTTGTTAGCTGTTCCTAATCTGACAAGGGTGCCATTTTCTCTAATATATATTTGTTTATCCGCAATCCTAATCTGCTATTGATTGGGTTTATAATTTAAAGGTATTACTTAAAGAATGTGCAACAGATTTAAGTGGTTTTTTGCCTCTTGTTTTTGGTAAAAATAAGAGACTGCAGTTTGTGGAGTGTCCAAATGATATTAATGGCGTGATTAGTGCTGCAAAAATTGCTGATCTAGCGTTGCTTCATATTGATGGGCGCTATGGATTTGAAATGAGACTAGTGACCTTAACACTGCCATACAGCAGCTTTTCCAAGCAAAGGTTTGTTCAATCACTCTTAAAACTCTTTTCTCTTAAATTTATATATTATATTGCTAATCTCAAATGTATAACCAACAGGAAGAAGCTCCCTCCAAGAACTATTCCATGCTACCTGCAACTGATTTAACAATTGCCTCCAGTTCTGACAGTCCCTACTGGGATTGGATTCCCAGGAAAGAACCAAGGTAAATATAGATAACTAAAATACCTTGCTTCATGGAGGAAAATTTCTAAGTTAGTCATTTCTTCTTTCAGTGGTGAATATTTTATTTTGCCGAACTGCTCAAGTTTCTGATTTTGGATATCCAAGGAGGAATCAAGACAAAGAATGAATCTTTCTCCAGGAATTTCACATGAGGTTCCTTTTGTGGTAATGTTGAAAGAACCAACAAAGGGATGGGAAAAAGTTGTGAATCAAAGACTCGTTTTACCAAATGAAGCCATAATTGACCGAACTTATGGACCAAGCCAAGAAACTTATGGACGGTACTTTATTTTGGAGAATTGGAAGTACTAACTATAGAAAATGATGAAGCCATTGAATTCACTTTCTTGGAGGAAAAATACTTGGATAATTATTACATACACATGAAATTCATCTTTTGTCTCCCTTATTCTATCAAATTCCTGAATGGAGTTCAGCCACTGAAACCTTGGAATTTTTTTGCTGGGGAAGGGTTTTTGCGGCATTTGATGCAAACAAGAATATGAAAGATCTATCAGTGTTGTGTATCACTTTCTTCTGGTCCTATTGATTTTCCCTTGTTGCTTCTCTTCAGTTTATAGTTTTTCCTCTACCCTTTCTCTTTCCAAGGATTATAAACAAGAGTTAATTTTTGTAATCTAAAACATTTCATGCTTCTTGTCCTCTTTTGCATAATTGCACTGCAGAAAGGCCTTTGTACAATGATTCTGCCTACACTGAGGTAATGTGTCTCTCCATGAACGGCCTGATGGTGTGCAAGTTTTATTTCAATTTTTTACTTTCTGGTTACTGCTTGTGTTTATGAATTTAGACATTCTTTATGATGTTATAAAGCGTTGAAGATCGACTCTTTGTACTGTCATTCTTATACGGTGTTGAACCAATCCAGAAGAGCCAATCCCCAAGAATCAAGTTCCTGACTACCAGTGGGTTGGGGGCAACAACAACAAAGAAAAACCAGCTAATTTTTCTATTCTTCAGTTGAAAATCCTCTTTATTCGTTTTCTAGTTGAGTTCCTTTTAGCTGTTTTTCTCTTGTGCCTCCATTAGCTAATCATAATTTACGAACCCTTGATTAGAAGGTAATCTCAGTTAAGTAACATACCTCATAGTCTTGGAGACATGTTCTCCAATATTATTTTAGTTGTACTTGCAGCAATATTATTTTAGGATTAGAATTCAGTTTGAGTATTATTCTGATTTTGTTTTGATCTAAATCAGTAATCAGTTCAATTTGTAAATTTGCAGAAGAATACAAGAAAGGTTCAACACTGCAGAAAACAGGTAAAGGTTTTTTTTTTTTTTTTCAGTCAGGAAACATGAATTTATTTTGTGAATGGAAAGCATAATATCTTTTGTGATGGAGGATAGATATGGGTCTTGGGATGTTGTACTAATTTTTCAGGATAAATATGCTATCATCTATAAATTTATTTATTTATTTAGTCATTTGAAAAAGTTAAAGATGGAAGCATATGGAATGAATAGAATGTACTTAATTGATGCTGATTAGGAGACGAGCATTCCAATTATCTTTTGCAATGGATGGTTCTGTGACAAGGCCAAGATAAAAAGGATGAAAGTCATTACACAACAAAATTAAAGTTCTAGAATGTTTTAAGAAAATTCTACAAGAAATAAATATTATATGAAGTATTATATATATATATATATATATATATTGGAAATATGAATAAGAGAGATATTTGAAAAGAAGATGATTAATTTGATTGATTAAAATGAAAGACAAGTGAGGCTTATTTATAGGCTTACAAAATAAAAAATAAATACTCTCATAACCACTGTATTTAACATTACATTATTACTCATATTAATTACTCACTAAATAACTAACCATAATTACTCACTAACATTAAGTAATTACCCACTAACATAGAGGTGAAGTTTCAACTGTAAAGCATTATTCTAACACTCCTCCTTGCTTTAGGTGCAAACACCCAATTTGTCCTTATTTTGTGAGGATGATAAATTTTGTAGGCTTAAGAGGAAGAATTGTAGTCCACAAAGATGTTTGGTTTAACCATCTTGTCAAGTTTATTACTCTTGACCTTTTTCATAATGAACCTATTTCTCATCTCATTGACTCAATTTTGTTGAATAGTATAAGGAACTATTAGTTGATACTCAATGCCTGCTTCTTCATAAAATTTGTGAATTTTATTGATGTATACTCTTTTTCATTGTACTTATTAATTTTAAGACTTGAGTTATCTATGTGAATCAAATTCAGCTTCCTTATTGTTTTGTTTTTCATCTTTGAGAAAGGTTTCCTGTTTTGTTTTCCAAACTGACATGCTTTAGAACTTGAAATCTAATCATCCAATTTTGGAAGGTCATTTGTCATCATCTTAAACTTCATTTGCAACAACCCTTGGTGATGGTAGTGCCCTAGCCTTTTATGACACACTTCTGTAGTATTTTCTTTAATTGAGAAAGTATTTTGCTCCTCCAATGGATTTAGAGTAAAACTTTTCCCCTTCATTTTCACTTTGAAAATATCCTGATTTGCTGCATCTTTAATCAAACAATATTTGTCTTCAAAAATAACCTTAAATCCGTTTTCAATCAATTGGTCAACACTTAACAAATTTTGCTGGATTTCAGGTACATAGAGAACATCATAAATTAATTTTGCACATGAACAACTTGTTATAGCAATTGTTCCCTACTAAAATGTATTCATCATTCCCAATTCTAACTTTGGAGATGTTAGTTGGCTTCAAATCTCTAAACAACTCTTTGTCATGGGTCATATGGTTGGTACAACCACTATCAATCAATCAATCAACTTTTATTTAATTTACTCCCCCACAAAGCAAGTAGTCACAACAGTTGATCATCCTCCTGATTTGCAATTAGTGTTAATGTAAATTACATCTTCATGCCCCATTTGGTTACATTTGGTGCTTTTGGCATCTGGTCTTCTCCAACATTTAAAAGGAGGATGACCCTTTCTATTGCAATGTTGACATGAAAGGTAGGATCCTTTCTTGAAAAATTTCTTCTTGTTGTTGTTCTTCGCATTCTGATGATACTTGGCTAGCAAGGCGTCTTCAACAACACCTTGTCTCATGTCTCTTCTTTGCTCCTGTGCTTGCAATGCATTTAAAATTCCTGCAAGAGTAATTTTAGATGCCTCAAATTTTTCAAGCACAGGTACAAGAATTTTTTCAACAATTCTTGAATCCATAAACATAGAACCAAGTAATCTGATTTGGTTTGCAATATTCAATAACCTATCAAAATACTCTTTAATTGATTTTGTTTTCTTCATCTTTTGCAACTCAAATTCTCGAATCAAGTTTAGTGCACACATTCTTTTGATTCTTTCATTTCCTTCATACTCTGCCTTGAGATAATTTCATATCTCATATGCTGCCTTTAAAGTCATTATTTGAGTGAAGATGATAAATGAGATTGCAGCAAATAAACATGCCTTTGCCTTGGATTTCTTTGTCTTTTTCTCCTTCTGCAATTTGATTTGTGTCATGGTAGGATTATTTGGAAGAATTAGATTTTCATAATCTTCTTCCACTACTTTCCAAATATCCAAAGCTTCCATATACGCCTCCATACGAACTGCCCAAACTTGGTAATTATCTCCATGAAACACTGGTGGAGAAATTGAAAAAGAAATTGAAGAGGAGAAACTAAAATTTTTCATGCCTTAACAACCTCACACACTCACTCACATATCTCTTAAGAATAAGGTTTTAATACCAATTGTTAAAAATACGAATAGGGGAGATGTTTGAAAAGAAGATGCTTAACTTGATTGATTAAAATGAAAGACAAATGAGACCTATTTATAGACTTACAAAATAAAAAATAGGTACTCACATAATCACTACATTTAACACTATCCAATTACTAATATTAACTACTTATTAACCATAACTACCCACTAACATTGAGTAGTTATACACTAACATAGAAGTTTCAGCCCTGAAACATTATTTTAACAAGCATTATACCTATTGTCAAGTAAAAGATTATGGCTGATGTGAAGAATAAGATACTACCGAGCTATTTGGGTGGTGGGGAGAAAATGTCCAATTCATATAATAATATATAATAATGGGTTTATTTCTTAATTTTGCTATAGTAGAGTTTTTTTTTAGGCATTTAGTCTTATTAAGGTTTGTGCTTTCCTATATTTTATTAGCAATTAGTCTTATTAGGGTTTGTACTTGTCCATAAAAAAAGCCATTAACATTATGCATGAATTCAGATAAATTTATTTATTATTATTTATAAGGTTTATTTGTTTTCTTATATTCTTAGTATAATATATTATTGACTTATCGAAATAATGATTAATCTTTAAATCAAACTAATTTAAAATTTGGATGTTAAGGACTTTGTTTCTTTAGGGTTTTTACCTGTTATGCCCAAGGAATGCACTGAGGGGGGGGGGGAACCAGTGCTTAACTCTTTTCAAAAATTCAACGTACTGTTTTTGTAGATTTTAGTACCCCAACAAAGATTTATACAAAATTTCAGCAACACAAACAATCGTTTGTGTGTAATTCAATTATTGTGATCCATTTCTTGAGAGATATTCTTTTAGTTAATATACCAATGTTAACACACACACTTGCATGAGAATAAAGAGACAATCAATTTACATGGTTCACCACCAACAAGGTAGGCTACATCCACGATAATAGGGTTCACTACCCTTTCACAGCAACTTCACTAGTTATTTGTTTATCACAATGCTCTTCACTAGAGCTACAAAGAAGGCTCACTCCCTTACTCACACAATTACAATTCCTTAAGATAAGGAGTAGAATCACTTCCTACTCTACCCAATAGAAACGATGCCTTCCCTATCACTTAGGTTAGGCAAATTCAAAACATACCCCAAAGATATAGCAAGAATTTAATGTTCAACATGATATTTCAAATATTTAAAATACATCAACGGAAAATGAGGAATGATATGTCACATCCAAGTTGATGAATAATCTTTCTGTGATGTATCCTTCAAAACTATTCTTCAAGATTTGAGATGATTGTCACGGAGTGTTTTTCTTGAATTTTCTTTCAAAAATCTCTACTGCCCACAACTAGAATGAGTGTTTTTCTTGAATTTTCTTTCAAAAATCTCTACTGCCCACAACTAGAATTTTTCTCTCATTTGTTTTTCTTCTTTTCCTCAAAAAGTAAAAAAAAAACCTTTGTTTCTAACGTGAATATCTATATATTCACATATTTGCATTCACCAGAATTTTTCTCTCTTGAAAAATATCTTGTTTCTAACGTGAATATCTAGATATTCACATATAAATGCATTTACACAAAAACTCAACAATCTTAACCATTGATGATTTTAATAATAGTTCAATCTCCACCTTTGATCTTGATCCTTGATTCTTTAATGAAAGTGTAATCTTCACCCTCGATCTATATCATATATATATATATATATATATTTCAAAATGCTCACACTATGAATTACACCAAAATTACTATCATTAATCATGTATATCATTTCAGCCAAGTATTTCACTTCATCCATTCCATGTCATTAGTAAGAATGCCAATATATCACAAATGCATTAGGTTCTAACAATTACAACACAAGCACTAACAAAAAAGGACTCAACAATCTGCCCCTTTGGAATTGTTGGCAACCATAATGAGAAGCTAATGACATTAACAAAAAACTAAATTCAGAGTCAAAATCAAATTCAGATTCAGTGTACTGCTCCCCCTAAATATATACTCAATACTGATTGTTGAGTCCTTTTTGGTTAATGCTTGTGTTGTAATTATTGAAACCTAATACCGATATATTGGCATTCTTACTAATGACATGAAATGGATGAAGCGAAATACTTGGCTGAAATGATATACATGATTAATGATAGTAATTTTGGTGTAATTCATGGTGTGAGCATTTTGAAATATATATATATATATATATATATATATATATATATATATATATGTTATAGATAGAGTGTGAAGATTACACTTTCATTAAAGAATCAAGGGTCAAGATCAAAGGTGGAGATTGAACTATTATTAAAAGCATCAATGGTTAAGATTGTTGGGTTTTTGTGTAAATGCATTTATATGTGAATATCTAGATATTCACGTTAGAAACAAGATATTTTTCAAGAGAGAAAAATTGTGGTGCATGCAAATATGTGAATATATAGATATTCACGTTAGAAACAAGATATTTTTTCAAGAGAGAAAAATTCCGGTGAATGCAAATATGTGAATATATATATATATATATATATATATATATATATATATATATATATATATATATATATATTCACGTTAGAAACAAAGTTTGTTTTTTACTATTTGAGAAAAAGAAGAATAAAAAAAAGGAGAGAAAAATTCTAGTTGTGGGCTTTTTGAAAGAAAATTCAAGAAAAACACTCATTCTAGTTGTGGGCAATAGAGATTTTTGAAAGAAAATTCAAGAAAAACACTCCGTGACAATCATCTCAAATCTTGAAGAATAGTTTTGAAGGATACATCACAGAAAGATTATTCATCAACTTGGATGTGACATATCATTCCTCATTTTCCGTTGATGTATTTTAAATATTTGAAATATCATGTTGAACATTAAATTCTTGTTATATCTTTGGGGTATGTTTTGAATTTGCCTAACCTAAGTGATAGGGAAGGCATCGTTTCTATTGGGTAGAGTAGGAAGTGTTTCTACTCCTTATCTTAAGGAATTGTAATTGTGTGAGTAAGGGAGTGAGCCTTCTTTGTAGCTCTAGTGAAGAGCATTGTGATAAACAAGTAACTAGTGAAGGGGTAGTGAACCCTATCACCGTAGATGTAGCCTACCTTGTTGGTGGTGAACTACGTAAATTGATTATCTCTTTATTTTTATGCAAGTGTGTGTGTGTTAACGTTGGTATATTAACTAAAAGAATATCTCTCAAGAAATGGATCACAATAATTGAACTACACACAAACAATTGATTGTGTTGCTGAAATTTTGTATAAATCTTTGTTGGGGTACTAAAATCTACAAAAACAGTACGTTGAATTTTTTAAAAGAGTTAAAGCACTGATTCACCCCCCCCCCCCTCTCAGTGCATTCCTTGGGCATAACAATTGGTATCAGAGCTTGGTTTGATTGTGATTTGGTTTAAACACCTATCCTGTGCATGCTGATGTTTATCTTGATTACTAGGTGGTTTATTCTCATTGTTCTTGAAGCAATTGTTGATATTATATTGCTGCTATTTGTCCTGAATTTGAGCAACATTATTTGAAGTGTTTATTGTGCATATTCTCTCTATTGGAGCATGGGTTCAAGTGTGGTAAACAACAAAGGAGTTCCTATCTTTGATGGTCAGAATTTTTAATTTTGGAAAGCAAGAATGAATGCATATCTTCTATCCATGGGTCTTGCTATTCAGAAAATTGTTAAAGATGGATATTTAAAAGTTGAAGAAGATGGTTCTATGGCAGCAGCTGATATTAAAAATCTTGAGCTTGATGGGAAGGCAATCAATGCCTTATATGCTGCCTTGACTCAAAAAGAGCTTGCCAGAGTTATAAATTGCAAGACAGCACATGATATATGGGAAAAGGTAAGGAATATTTATGAAGGAGACTCAAAGATAAAGGAAGCTAAACTACAAATTTACAGAAGTAAGTTTGAGGCTCTAAGTATGTGAAATGATGAGACCATTGAAGATTATTTTAACAGGGTTATTGACATTGTAAGTTCCATGACTGGACTTGGAGAAAAGGTTGAGGACTCTACAGTTGTGAAGAAGATTTTGAGATGACTTCCTGATAGATATGATGCTAAAGTTTCAGCCATTGAAGAAAGAGACCTTTTTGTGTCCATGGATGATCTACAAAGTACTCTCAGTGCATATGAAATAAGAACAAATAGCAAAAGAGAACAAACAACCAGTTCATCAAAAGAGGTTGCTTTCAAGACTATGAAGTCTCTTAAAATTAAAGAGAATGAACCTGATATTGATGATGATGATGAGTTTGAAAGAGCAATGGTTTTTATCTCAAGAAACTTTAAAAGTAAAAGAGGAAAATACAAAGGAAAACTACCTTTGAAGTGTTTCAATTGTGGTGGCATATGACACTTTGCATTTAAGTGCCCTAAGAAAATTGAAGATGAAAATGATGATCATTCTTTTAAGAGAGCTAAAAAGGGGTTTGATTCGAGGAGTAAGGAGAAAACTTACTCTAAGGCAAATGGAAATACATCCTATAGAAAGAGAAACTGCATGAGCAAGAAGTACAAGAAAATTTCAGATTCCGAAAGTGATTCATATTCAAGTGACATTGATGATTCAGAAGATGAAGAAAATCTTATGGTTGTAAAAGTTAATTCTACTTGTGAGGAAGAACAATCTGAAGAAGAAATAGAAGGTAGAATTAATTTGAAACTTGAACTTGAAGGTGCACTTAATGAATTGAGCAAACAAAGAAATAAAGCCAAAAGAGCCACTACTACAATGAAAGATATACAATCTATTGCTGAAAGATTTGAAGATGAGAAGATAGTCCTTGAAGAGAAAGTGCATCAGCTTGAACAAGAACTTGGTAAATTACAAAGTGAGGCTACTAATTTACAAAATTCTGAAGATATACTATCTATGATCAATGTAGAGAAAGAAATGCTTGAACAAGAAAATAAGATCTTGCTAGATAAAGTTGAAGAGTTAACTTTCAAACTTGAAGAACAAGTGAAGATCAATAATGACATGGCCGCTGAATTGGTCGCAAAAGCAAAACAAGTGGTATCAGAGATTAAGGTTAGTGGGCTTGCCAGATGTGGAGAGTCTAATGCATTGCGGTGGATGAAAGATGAGAGAGTCTAGTGCCTTGTGAAGGAGGATGCAAGATGATTATCCCAAAACTAGAATGAGTGTTTTTCTTGAATTTTCTTTCAAAAATCTCTACTGCCCACAACTAGAATTTTTCTCTCCTTTTTTTTCTTCTTTTTCTCGAAAAGTAAAAAAACATTTGTTTCTGACGTGAATATCTATATATTCACATATTTACATTCACCAGAATTTTTCTCTCTTGAAAAATATCTTGTTTCTAACGTGAATATCTAGATATTCACATATAAATGCATTTACACAAAAACTCAACAATCTTAACCATTGATGCTTTTAATAATAGTTCAATGTCCACCTTTGATCTTGATCCTTGATTCTTTAATGAAAGTGTAATCTTCACCCTCGATCTATACCATATATATATATATATATATATATTTCAAAATGCTCACACCATGAATTACACCAAAATTACTATCGTTAATCATGTATATCATTTCAGCCAAGTATTTCACTTCATCCATTTCATGTCATTAGTAAGAATGCCAATATATCACAAATGCATTAGGTTCCAACAATTACAACACAAGCATTAACCAAAAAGGACTCAACATTACCTTTAATTATTCTTTTTTTCTAGCATTTCAGGCACATAAAAATTTGATTAATGGGTTCATGTTATTTGGTGTCAAAACAAGGGTTTTAAGAATAGGTTATGATGTTGCCGGATTAGAGATTTTTCAAATTATTTTCCTCAAAACAGTTCTTAGGGTTCTTGAATCTCCAAACTCCCATTTCTCATCTTAGAAGGGTTTTTATTTATCATTGTCTATGGGTTGTGGGCCTTCTATGCCATGGGCTTTTTTAGATATTTGATATTATGACGACATAACGGAAAGATATGATGATATGTTGTATGCGGGTTACTCGGGATATTTTATGTTGTGATGTTATATTGGATAATATGGTATGAGATATTATCACTATGGGGGGTATGTGGGGGGTATATTTGTACATATGTCAGGGGTATATTTGTACATACACCATAAGCATCTTTTTTTTTAAAGTAAAGTCAGAGTGAATATTGTTTTTAACCCGAAACTCTCATTTTTAAGTAAAGCTTAGTAAAGCTGGAGGCTCTCTTCCGGAGTTTATTTTAGTAGTAAAGTGGTAGTGTTTATATATATATACATATATATATATATATAAGTAAAAATTGAGACTCTCATTTTTTTAGTAAAGGCTGAAGTCACTTTCGGAACAGTTTTGAGTAATAAAGTTGGAGCATTTATTTTGGAAATATATGATTATTTTTAAGTAAAATCAAGACTTTTATTTTTTACTAAAGCCGAAAGTCACTTTCGGAGCAATTTTGAGTAATAAGGTTGGAGCCTTTATTTTGGGAATATATGTATATTTCTAAGTAAAATCGAGGCTTTTATTTTTTACTAAAGCCGAAAGTCGCTTTCGGAGCAGTTTTGAGTAATAAGGTTGAAGCCTTTATTTTGGGAATATATGCATATTTCTAATTAAAATCGAGACTTTTATTTTTTACTAAAGCCGAAAGTCACTTTCAGAGCAGTTTTGAGTAATAAAGTCTTTTGACTTTCGGGAGCATAAAGCTTTTTTTTTAAGATGAAAGCGCAGAGCTTTTTGTTTAAGATGAAAGCGCAGAGCTTTTTGTTTGTAGGAAAGCACGGTACCAAAGCTGTTGTTTGTACCAAAGCACAGAGTTTTTTGTTTGTAGGAAAGCGCAGAGTTTTTTGTTTGTAGAAAAGCACAGAGCTAAAGCTGGAAGTCAGTTTCGGGAGCATTTTTTAGTAATAAAATCTTCTGACTTTCGGGAGCATAAAGTTTTTTTTGTTTTTTGTTTTTTTTGTAAAGCACAGAGCTTTTTATTTTGTATGAAAGATGAAAGCGCAGAGCTTTTTGTTTGTAGGAAAACGTGGTACCAAAGCACGAAGCTTTGTTGTTTGTAGAAAAGCACAGAGCTTTTTATTTGTAGGAAAGCACAGAGCTTTTTGTTTGTAGGAAAGCGCAGTACCAAAGCGCGGAGCTTTGTTGTTTGTACCAAAGCGCGGAGCTTTGTTGTTTGTACCAAAGCACGCAAGAGGTGAAAATTATGAGAAAATATTGGTAATAATAGTAAAAATGAAGAGGATAGGTCAGTAAATCTATCAATCATATAAAAACGATAGATTGTGTGTTGGACTATAGAAAAAAATAAAGGACAAAATTCTGTAGAGAAAGAAGGTTGCTATACAGATGAAAAAGATTAGAAAAAGAAGCAGGAAAACGAAAATTTAGACTCATCAAATAAGACCTGGCGATAAATAAAATTTTTATTAGTAGATAAATCTAGACATTTGTAACTTCTGTGATTCGGAGGGTACCCAAAAACATACATGGAGTGACACAAGTCTGTAATTTATTACGAGAGACAAAGAGAATAAGAAATAAGATGAAAACAAAAACACGTAAATGATGATAAGTTGGAATTTTATGATAAAGAGTGTGAGTAGAGTAGATAAATTTTAGTGCGAGAGGACGAATATTTAACATGGTTTAAGTGAAGGCCATATGACAAAAAAGATGAGGGAACAGAAGCGTGAGAGAAGAGTGTGTATAATATTATTTATTGGATAGATTTTGCGTTCACATTTGCCATTTTGGGAGGAGGTACAAGAATAGAAAAAAAGAAAATTAATTTTATGGGACTGCAAACAAATATTATCAAATTGTTTACCACTATTGTCATATTACACGAATTTCATATCACATTCAAATTTAGTAACAATATAGGAATGTAAATTAATAAAAATGAAAAAATTTGAGAAGTATGAGAAATAGGAAAAGTCCATTTAAAAAAAATTGTAAAATTATAATAAATAATCACGAAGACTAGTAGAACTGAGAACATGAGATGTCCAAATATGTATTAAGTCAAAAGGCATTTGAAGTAATTGGTAAAAAAAATACGAATTTAATAAATTTTCCTAAATGACAAGAGGAATAGAAAGATGCAAAGAACACGAAGCATTGATGAACGAATAATTTATCCAATTAAGATAAAGAGAAAGCAACATAATGAAATTATGAATCCTAATTCTTGGAGACAACCAACGAGGATATAGAGACGGAAAGAATATATATCAAATCAACAACATGAACATCAACAATCAAAACAAATTCAAAACGTGATCATAAAAAATAACTCCGATCTATCATTAACCAACCTCTACCGTCAAGTAAAAGTGTGACTTTATATAATAAATATCAATTAAATAGTTTACGGAAGCATATCTGAATGAACGGTGACTAAAATTAGGGTTTGGCCTTACTTGCTTCTATAGGTTAAGAGATTTCAGTCCGTAAGAACTGCTCTGAGTATTTCGGAATTATTCAAATCTCGGCTGAGTTGTTATCTTTTCGACAAAAATTGAAAAAACACGGTGTGCGCCAATATGATGTTGCTGGATTAGAGATTTTCCAGATTATTTTCCTCAGAACTGTTCTTAGGGTTCTTGAATCTCCAAACTCCCCTTTCTCATCTTAGAAGGGTTTTTATTTATCATTGTCTATGGATCGTGGGTCTTCTATGCCATGGGCTTTTTTAGATATTTGATATTATGATGACATAATGGAAATATATGATGATATGCTGTATGCGGGTTGCTCGGGATATTTTATGTTGTGATGCTATACTGGATAATATGGTATGAGATATTATCACTGTGGGGTATGTGGGGGTATATTTGTACATATATCAGGGGTATATTTGTACATATACCACTTTACTTTTTTTTTTCTTTTGTTTTGGAGTCTTTTCTTAAAATGACCTAACTTTTTAAAATTTGTCCCGGTTTAACCTAGTTTATAAAACTATTTCCCAAACTAACTTTAACTCATTCTCAAAATGAGTTTTAATGGGACCTACTAATTTTTTTTTAAAATTTTCTCTTTTTTCTTTTTCTATTTTTATCTCTCTCTTTTTTAAAAAAAAAAACCTCTCCGTTTCCTCTCTCCGTTTCCGTTTCCCCTCTCCTTCTCTTTTCTTTTCATTATTTTTTATTTCTTTTCCCTTTCATAATCACCTTCTCCCCACTTTCCCTTTTCTTTTCATTTTTTAAAATTCTCCATTCCACCTCCCTCTTCTTTCCATTTTTTTTTTTGTTTTTTTCTCTTCTATATATATATATATATATATGCTCTCTCTTTCTTCTTCTCTTATCTGCTGAATGCTGCTGTAAAAAAGATACCGAAAGTGAGAAGGGGAGAAATTGTTCAATTTTTCGGCTACTTATTTATTTATTCAACTAGAGTTTCTTTTCAGTAATATTCCTTCTGGATCAAATACGACATCATTCACAAGTTTTCTACTTCTTCTTCTGGGTTTCATTTTAGGTAAGTCATTTCTTCCCTCGTCTTCAGTTCATAATATCAGATCTTCATTATTATATATCTGCTGCTGTCAATATTTTGGATTATTTATTACTTTGGAAACAATCCAACCCGACTGTGTGTATATATATATATATGAGAAATTTTTATATTCATCCATTCCATTCTCGATTGTACTAAAAGTTATTACCAGTAACTGCAAATATACTGAAAAGGGATGCTTCCCCTGACTTCCTTCCCATTTCCTTTAATGCAAAACCACTTTTACAGACTAGTCAAACAAACAATTTTTCATTTTCACACACAAATATATCACCCCAGATGAGCATTAAATACAGGACACATTCAAAGCATCACAATGTCCGTAAGGACTTTGGGAAAAATACTACTAGTAGAAATGATGATGACAACAAAACCTGTGCTCCCCCCCACCCCCATCCTCTCTCATCCTTATCTTCACGCTACAATGTAGGTGAAGAATAATGAGAGAATTGACACCACCAAAATAACTGACCATTTTTGGCTTTTCATGCAATGCCCCTATAATTGGTTGGAGAAAAAAAATTAAAGGTACAAATTGTATATAAAGAACAGCAGGTACAACAAATAGTTCAAATGAGGTACCAGGTAGCAGAATATATATAAACCATGTGCACTTTTAAAATCCCACGAAGAAGATTTTGTGAACGTGGAAGCAAGGAAGGAAGGGGGAGTATGTGAGTGCAGATGAAGTTAATGAAGTAACATGCCATGTGCACTGATTAATTTGGAGATTATCATGATAGGAAACACCTCCACAGTTATTAATTCATACTTAAAATTATTCACAGGTGACTAATAAAGAACTCATAATAAATCCCAAAGATGATGATCAAAATCTTGGCAGACATCATTAAAATGTACAGAAATGATGCTTCTATGAAGAAGAAATTTTTATGTGAGAAATTTATTTTGTGTTTGACATTTTAGCCTTTTTCTTTTGATATTGTGTAGTAGTTGGGCCTAGTAAGGCTTTTGACTTCCTAACTTGAACTTCTATAAATTTGGGTGTCTTTTAGTGAATATTTCAAGTTTTTGAATTATTTCCTCCATGGGGGCAATACTGAAGAATATTCAATTATTTACATACTTTTCGGATGAGTTTTCACTACCATGTTATTGCATGTCTTATCCCGAAGGGATTTGATGATAATTTATTGTTTTAGATATTGATAGTATCTTTATAACTCGAGTTCAGACTTCAATCAAATTATGACACTATTTGAGCTTGTTCCTTTGTGAAATTTCTTATTTGTGCTTTAATTTTTAATACACAACATCATGTATTGCGAATTTGAAATCATTGCTATTGTTTCTTCTTTGCTTCCAAGTCTCTCATCATTTTTATTCAATGTTGTTAGATGTTTTTTAAATGGTTAATAATATTTATTTTTCATTGTGTGACATGTTACTTAGTAGGAAAGAGATATTTTTTTTAGTTTTTTTTATCAGGACTCATGTCATGAATGAAACATTCTAATAAATATCCACATTTATGTTAATGTAGATGACGAGTTCTCATGAAGTTGTGAATCCAGGTCCAATAAAGGAAACTATTTTGAATGAGCAAAAGGATCATAGGACATCTTTAATATGGGATGGTGTAAAAGAGACGAGTGAGAATGCACTGGGTGTGAGAAGGTTTGATTCTAGTTTTTTTGAGTTGTATAGTATGGCTCCAACTAGAGTGAGGGAGTTATTAGATATTGCTGGATTTGGAGGGGTAGCACGTGCTGGGTATTTTATAGTTGATCATAGTTTAGTTACTGCACTTGTAGAAAGGTGGAGACCTGAGACACATACATTTCACCTTTCATGTGGTGAGGTGACTATTACATTACAAGATATTGCAGTGTTATGGGGTCTACCTATTGATGGAGAGCCTATTATTGGGCCAAGGATTGCGGGTGGTACAGAATATTGGCAAGATTCATGTGAGAGGCTTTTGGGTTTTAGACCTAGAGTAGATGAAATAAAGGGTAATAGAATGAGGAAGGCTGCTTTAGATAGGTACTTGTCGATTTCTTTATCACCCGATGCATCTGAGGATCATTTATTGCAGTACTCACGATCGTTAGCTCTATTATTGATCGGTGGTTTATTATTCACTGATCGTTCAGGTAATAAAATTAACCTTAGATATCTCCTTCATTTAGAAAATTTGAAGGACGCTGGAAATTTAAGTTGGGGTAGTGGCACTCTCGCTTATTTGTATCGATCATTGTGTTTGTCATCAAAATGTGAGGCCCGTGAGATTTCTGGTCCGGTGGTACTACTTCAGGTAATATTTAATTTAAATATTAAAATAGTGGTTACTTCAGATAATATTTAATTTAAATATTAAAATATTTCAAAGTTACATTAAATTGAAAGTTGAATCTAATATTACTTTGAATTATTTTGTTTTACAGTTGTGGGCATGGGAGCGTCTTCCCATATTACGACCAAATGTACGCCTTGAGTTACCAATTTTACCAGAGTTAGCACCGTACGGAGCAAAGTGGCAAGTGAAATTTGATCTCACCAAACTATCGACCCATGTTCTTATCACTTATCGGGATCAACTTGACGCAATGTCCCCCAATCAGGTGATATTCTATTTCAATTTATATATATAATTTATTTATGACAATGCAATTGAATATATATATATATATATTGTAGTTTTCGTGGATGCCATACAATGAGATTATTGAATATCTTCCCGAGAGATATTTAGTTGGCCGAGATATATGGTGTGCTGAAGTACCATTGATATGTTGGGAGATTGTAGAGCTTCATTGTCCTGATCGAGTTACTAGGCAATTTGGACTTTATCAATCAATTCCAAAACATATTTCAGGTGAACTATCTCATCTACACAAATTCCAATTACGTGGGAATATGTCTATTGATTGGATGATACATCACCGGATTCATCTTTACCGTTGGGGAAATCGATACAATCATGTTCTTTCTGAAATACCAACGACAGTTGATGGAAGTGATGTAGCCGAGGATTACTACTCTTGGTATATTAGAATTACTCGCATTTTAGTAGGCAATCCGATTTATCGAGGGCATGTCGATGAGGGATATTCCATTACCGGTTCTAGTGCTGTCATATTGGTAATTTCTACTTCTAGTTAGTATAAATATTAACTATTAATTAATAATTTGCTAATTTCTAATTTTTTTCTCAAATTTGCTTGTAGACCAATGCTGCTGAGGCTAGTCTCCGAATATGTGAGGAGCAGTTGAAGAATATATCTGAACCAAATGATCAAATTGGTTTTAGTCAAATTAAATATTTACTTACTCGTGGTCTTGCTGCAATAGGATCGAGGATTGGACATCACGAGGCAACATGTGTTGTTACAGGATCACAAAATGTGGTTCATCCATCTAAAGGACCAAAGAATCGAATCTTCACACGTGGAGCAAAAGGGGTAAAGAGAGGAGGTAAAAAATCTAACTTTACCAGACGTGCAAATGATGTTGATTCAACTGAGGTACCAGAGGATGATGAAGTATTTGGTTTTGGTTCAACTTCGCAACCTCCTCGAGAGTGTCTTACTCTAGAATATGTATGTGGTTCAGCATCAACTTCCCAAGAAAATCCAAGTCAAGAAAATGTTATTCGTTCAGGCTCCGGTTCTCAACCTTCTCATGATTCTACTAATGAAGAGATTATACCACATACTAGAACTAGGCCTCGTCGAGCTCGGAAGACTGTAAATAGATATACCCCTGGATGATGTTCTTTATTATAAATGAAGTTGTTGCTTTGGCATTGTTGTATTTTCATTTAATTTATTACAAATCAACTTCTTGCTTTGACATTGTTGTAGTTTGAGGTGACGTGATTTGTTCTATAAATTGAAGATTGGTATTGCTATTTTATTATTTACAAAAATCAACGATTTTTGTTATATGATCCATTTTTCCTTATTGTAAATTATATTTAATTCTATAGATATAGATGTATATAAAGTGGAACATTATGACTCGTGGCCAGAATGCGTTCTACAAACATTAGGACTCATCTTCTCAATGAGTCCTATAATTCAGTACGTGAATTTATCACATTTGAAAATTATGTGGAACATTAGGACTCATCCTCTCAATGCGTCCTATAATTCAGTACTGAAATTTATCACGTCTGAAAATTATGTGAAACATTAGGACTCATCTTCTCAATGAGTCCTTTAATTTAGAGTTATAGGACTCATTGAGAAGATGAGTCCTAATGTTTCACATAATTTTCAAAATTATAGGACTCATTGAGAAGATGAGTCCTAATGTTTCACATAATTTTCAAAAGTGATAAATTCCAGAACTGGATTATAGGACTCATTGAGAAGATGAGTCCTAATGTTTCACATAATTTTCAAACCTGATAAATTCCAGTACTAAATTATAGGACTCATTGAGAAGATGAGTCTTAATGTTTCACATAATTTTCAAACGTGATAAATTCCAGAACTGAATTATAGGACTCATTGAGAAGATGAGTCCTAATGTTTCACATAATTTTCAAACCTGATCATTTCCAGTACTAAATTATAGGACTCATTGAGAAGATGAGTCCTAATGTTTCACATAATTTTCAAACGTGATAAATTCCAGAACTGAATTATATGACTCATTGAGAAGATGAGTCCTAATGTTTCACATAATTTTCAAACGTGATAAATTCCAGTACTAAATTATAGGACTCATTGAGAAGATGAGTCCTAATGTTTCACATAATTTTCAAACCTGATAAATTCCAGTACTAAATTATAGGACTCATTGAGAAGATGAGTCCTAATGTTTCACATAATTTTCAAACGTGATAAATTCCAGAACTGAATTATAGGACTCATTGAGAAGATGAGTCCTAATGTTTCACATAATTTTCAAACCTGATCATTTCCAGTACTAAATTATAGGACTCATTGAGAAGATGAGTCCTAATGTTTCACATAATTTTCAAACGTGATAAATTCCAGAACTGAATTATATGACTCATTGAGAAGATGAGTCCTAATGTTTCACATAATTTTCAAACGTGATAAATTCCAGTACTAAATTATAGGACTCATTGAGAAGATGAGTCCTAATGTTTCACATAATTTTCAAACCTGATAAATTCCAGAACTGAATTATAGGACTCATTGAGAAGATGAGTCCTAATGTTTCACATAATTTTCAAACCTGATAAATTCCAGAATTGAATTATAGGACTCATTGAGAAGATGAGTCCTATAATTCAATACTGAAAAAAAAGTAGTTTAATTTATTTTTTGCTTTTGCAGTAATGTGTAATTAATTAAATGTTAAAGGCGGCTTTACAGGTTGGCGCAATTGAAGTGATATAAATCTCTGTTTGGGCAAATTATTGATGCAACGGTACAAAGTCCGACTCCGTTGTACGCTCCTTGTTTATTTATTTATTTTTTTTCTCGTAAAGGAAGTTTTTTAGTAATTCAAGTTAAAAAGTTTTTTAAGTAGACTTGAAAAAAAATTTTAACTTAAACATTAATTGAAAAGATTTTTAATTAAAAATTTGTATTTCTTTTTTATTTCGATTTGTACATAATATATATATGTATAATATATATTCCAAGAAAAAACATAAATACAGAAAATTCTATTTGAGCTGGAGAACATTGTATTTGGAGGCGCTAATAGGGAGAACATTGTAATTGGAGCTGTTTATTACAAAGTCCTAATACATACAAACTTTACATAGAAATTAAACCCTAAAATCAAGACTTGTTTCTACCTCCTCAAACACTTCCATTCCTGCGAAAAAATAAATCAAAAAAGAAATAAAATTTCAACACATACAAACATACATATATATATATATATATATATATATAAAACATACCTGTTTCTCTCAAAGGTAAAAGGGAGCAAGAGCCACCTCAATGTTATGCATTGTATACCGCAGAAGCTTACTAACATTATCGAGAGCCTGATCAGAAACATTGGCTAAAGGATTAGAATCCACAAGAATTTGCAAAGAAATTGTGAGAAGAGTTCCATTTTGAAGATCAACATCACAAATAGCAGCAGCAGCAACAGGATGATCCAAGGGAGGTCCACTGGGAATAATGGTGAAACCAGAAGGAAGAAGTTGAATAATCTCAGGATCTCCACCGCCGAATAACACTTTCGCCGTCGTCACGTCCAACGGTGCATAAACTATGAATGAAGTTGTTGGTTCACAGCTGCTTTCTTGAAAGATGAACACACCTCCATGATCTATTCTTGGACCCTTTTCCAATATAAACAAAAAATTAGATTTTCCATGCCTTAATTTGAACAAATTCACTAAAAAAAAACAAGATGAAATTTAGGGTTCATATATATCTTACTGTAACTTGTAAGATAGATACACAATTGCCATCTTCCGATCCACTTCCCATGTAAAGAATTTCTTTCACATAACCATTAAAGCTTATAATGTCCCACTAAAACAAAAAAAAAAAAAAATTACTCGTTATAATATCACAAGAAATTATACTGTGTGTTTATCAAAAAAACTAAAATATGGATATAATAGTATTGAATAAAAGCATCAAGTCGTACCTCGGATCGATTCTTGTAATTACGTAAATACTCGAATACGATTTTAGGAAAAGTTGGAAACCAAGAACAAAAAGAAGCACTTATTGTAAGACCAGTTGGTACACCAATATTTCTGAGATTTTTCCTTCTCATAATCCTTACATCAGCAATGCCATTTCCAGAAATTGGTGTCCAAAGATCGCCACCAGAAGCAGAGACACCACCAGAGAAACCCAACACCATTCTTTCAGCAAGGATTCGGAAATTCTGGCGTGCTTCAGGATGTAGAGCTACATCTATAGCAAAAAAAAAAGTATATATATAGATAGTATGAATATTTTGTAAATAATTTTGAAAAAAATAAATAAAAGAGATAAATATTTCACCCATGTCATTGAGGGATTCACAATTTTGGTAATCTGATTTTCCCATTGCACATCCAAGACGTTCGCATTGTAGATCATCCATGTTGTTGTCGTCGTCCGGCAAAACCCACTTCTGCTCATTTGGTTGTTGTTCATCGTGACAAGAAACATAAATTTGTTCCACTACTGAATTATCATTATTACTGAAAAGTAGTGGATTGGAGAAATTGGAAATCATATTATCAAATTGGTGATGCATCCCTGAATTTTCTGATTGAAACCAACCATACTGATGAAGAAGATCTTGTGGAAGATATTTCTTAGGGTTTGTATTGTTTGTACCATTTATATTTATTCTACACTGAGCTGCTGCTGCTGCTACTACTACTGCTGCTGCTTGTTCCTTTAGTGATGCTAGTTGTGCTTGTAGATTCACTACCTGTAGACGTTACACGAAATCGCGAGTTTGATTATATATATATGTATATATTTATTGGGGGGTTGGAATTAATGAAGGAAGTATATATATATATATATATATACCTGTTGTTGGAGGGAAATGATTTGTGAGACACAGCCATAAATGGGATCTTGAAGTCTGGCTTGAGCTTCATAAGAGATGGTAACAGCAGCTTCACAACGATCAGTGATGGGAACATGATCAAGGAGTTTGGAGACATTACTGGCTCCAAAAACTTTATGAACGGCTGCAAAATGGCTTGCTCCTTGTTTAAAGCAGAAGTAAGGTGCAAATACACAATCTATAACACATTTTCTTCTCAGAAATTTACATGCACCACAAGGTGAACCGGATCCTGTCATCTTCTTCTTATAATTTTAATTCTATATATTCTTCCTTAATTTCTAGCTAGAAGAATGAATGGATGGATGAATTCAGGGTTAGAGAATATTCAAGATATAAAAATTAGAGAATATTTTTTTATGACCCCACTTCCTTAATTTAGGGTTTATTACCTCACTTCCATCCTCAATTATAAATTCCAACAATATTTTTTTTTTAAAAAGATATTAACTCAAAATATTTCTGAAAGTTTCAGAAATATTTTGAGTTAATATCTTTTTAAAAAAAAAATATTGTTGGAATTTATAATTGAGGATGGAAGTGGGGTAATAAACCCTAAATTAAGGAAGTGAGGTCATAAAAAAATATTCTCTAATTTTTATATCTTGAAGAGAGTTCATGGAAGTATCATTAAGTAGACGAAATCTTTTACATATATTCATGTATTCTACAATTAAGTATCATTTCAACAAAAATTCTTTTACGTAAATTTTTGAGTCTCATATTCTTATTATTTAATTTTTGTTTTTTAATTGTTCGTGTGTTTTGATTCCAACAATATTTATACACATACATAAGCAAAAATTAGTTCACAATCTCTCTTAAATACATTAATAATTTTTACAATGACATACATATATATAATATATAAATGACACTTATTTTCAGATTTGTAGTTCTATAGACCGGCAATTCCTCCCTATTACCGCCTCCAAATACAATGTTCTCCAGCTCAAATAGAATTTTCTGTATTTATGTTTTTTCTTGGAATATATATTATACTTATATATATTATGTACAGATCGAAATAAAAAAGAAATACAAATTTTTAATTAAAAATCTTTTCAATTAATGTTTAAGTTAAAAATTTTTTTCAAGTCTACTTAAAAAACTTTTTAACTTGAATTACTAAAAAACTTCCTTTACGAGAAAAAAAAATAAACAAGGAGCGTACAACGGAGTCGGACTTTGTACAGTTGCATCAATAATTTGCCCAAACAGAGATTTATATCACTTCAATTGCGCCAACCTGTAAAGCCGCCTTTAACATTTAATTAATTACACATTACTGCAAAAGCAAAAAATAAATTAAACTACTTTTTTTTCAGTACTAAATTATAGGACTCATTGAGAAGATGAGTCCTAATGTTTCACATAATTTTCAAACGTGATAAATTCCAAAACTGAATTATAGGACTCATTGAGAAGATGAGTACTAATGTTTTACATAATTTTCAAACGTGATAAATTCCAGTACTAAATTATAGGATTCATTGAGAAGATGAGTCCTAATGTTTCACATAATTTTCAAACATGATAAATTCCAGTACTCAATTATAGGACTCATTGATAAGATGAGTCCTAATGTTTCACATAATTTTCAAACTTGATAAATTCCAGTACTAAATTATAGGACTCATTGAGAAGATGAGTCCTAATATTTCACATAATTTTCAAACGAGATAAATTCTAGAACTGAATTATAGGACTCATTGAGAAGATGAGTCCTAATGTTTCACATAATTTTCAAACGTGATAAATTCCAGTACTAAATTATAGGACTCATTGAGAAGATGAGTCCTAATGTTTCACATAATTTTCAAACGAGATAAATTCTAGAACTGAATTATAGGACTCATTGAGAAGATGAGTCCTAATGTTTCACATAATTTTCAAACGTGATAAATTCCAGTACTAAATTATATGACTCATTGAGAAGATGAGTCCTAATGTTTCACATAATTTTCAAACCTAATAAATTCCAGTACTAAATTATAGGACTCATTGATAAGATGAGTCCTAATGTGAAACATTAGGACTCATCTTCTCAATGAGTCCTATAAATGAGTACTGGAATTTATCACTATGTGAAACATTAGGACGCATTGAGAGGATGAGTCCTAATGTTCCACATAATTTTCAAATGTGATAAATTCCAGTACTTAATTATAGGACTCATTGAGAAGATGAGTCCTAATCACTACTGGAAAAATCAAGTTTAGCGACGAATATTTGCGACGGCCTCAAAGCCGTTGCTAATAGCGACCGAATTTGCTATTTTTGGTTTGGTACTCAACCAAACCACTCACAACTTTTCTTTAGTTTATGACAAAATTTAATCAAATAACTCAACTTTGTCATTATTATTCTCAACAACACTTGGCAAAAAAAAAAAAACAACAACAACACTTGGCAAAATTCATTATATTAAAAAGAAAAATCAGTCTCGGCTACACAAATAATTACAAGTTCAAGGGGCAGCAGAGCTGGAGCCCGGAGCAGCAGAGCTAGGCCCTTCACCCAACAAGTCCCAAAAAGTAGGGGTGGAAGGCTGCGGTGGAGTCCAAACTGGTTTACCTTTCCTCTCGTCCCGCTCTCGAAGCGCTTCTAACTCTTCGGAAGTGAAGGGAACGAAGTCGGCACCCTGACGGCAGAAGTCATTGTCAAAATTGGATTTGAAGGCTTGGAGGAGAACTGACTTATCTTCGAAGTACGGATGCAACTGCCTTATGACATGAATACATCCCTTGTCCAGAAAGGAACTGGCTTCGCGGCTAACTTCTGCTTGATACTCAGAGGAGTTACGGAAGTCCTCATTAATCTTCTTTTTGAACTCCTCTGAGTGGCAGTGATCAAGTTCCTTCTGCAGAGACAGACGACTTGCAATAGCCTCATCTCTGTCCGACTTTAACTTAGTCCTCTCTTCCAGCAGCAGCCTTTTATCAACCTTCAAATCGTACGATTCCTTCTTCAAGCCTGCCATCAATCTTCTCTTTTCCTCTACTTCGTTGGCATAGTATTGCTTTTCAGTGGTCAATGTTTCCACAACCGCTGCTTGCCTCTCTACCTCTTGCTCTAACGAAAGCAGACGGGGTTGACACTTCTCCACTCCGCATCTGCCGCTGCTTGCTCAGTTTGTTTCGTTGCTCGGGACCTGGATATATGAAGGGCTAAGGAAGAAGCCTACAAAAGGAAAAAGAACAAGTCAGAAATCATTCCCAGGAAATCTCGAAGCAGAGGAAAATAAAAAACATACCCGAGCAAACAAAGCCCCAAGACGATTGGTAGCCTCTTCCACTGACATCTCGCTCATCCCAGCCAGACTACTTGGGTCATGAGCACGTTCCATAATAGCTTCACCAACCAAGGCGGCGACATAAGGATTGTTGAATCGAAGGTTGGTGAGCGGCGGAGTCCTCTCCACAATCTCCATGGCCAGGGACTTGAAATCCTCTGCCTCGGTAGGTAACTCAAATCCCGGTTGAAGCCAAGAAGGACCGGGAGACTTAGAGTTTACCTCGGGTTCAGCAGCAGGAGCGTCCCTCACGTCATCAGCAGGAGAATGCTCAGCTGGAACATACTCAGAAGCCCGCCGAACTGCTAAGGGAACTGCTTCCAAGACATCTTCGGAAACAGGCGAGGTATGTGAAATAGGAGGAGAAACAGGCAAGTCTTCAGTAGAGTCCCTAGCAGGACGCCTAGGTGAAGTCCTCCGCTTTTGGCGAGGGCGAAGTTCTTCTTCCTCTACCTCCTCCAGAGAAGCTTCCCTATGAGACTCCGGAGCTGAATGGGGGGTTTCCTCCCGGGACCGGTGAACTCCCCTACTCCGCTTGGGAATCTCAGCAGACGAGGCGTACGTTAGCGGAGTATCGTCAGAAGCACCCCGGTCTATAAGTTTAGGGGGAAATAGAGGTAGGGAGTTCAGGTGGCTTTGACGAACGTCCCTCTCCTCCTCCCGTTCTCCCCAAACAGTCTTGAACATCGTCGGACCTGCAAATACAAGCAGAGATCAATACCGAAGTAAAACAAAAAACAAGGAAAACAAGTATGTGAAGTATACCCTTGCCAGTTTGACAACCCTGACTAAGAGAACAAGCATCACACTGATACGAAAAAACACCCCCGGGGTGTATAGTCCAATTTTCATTTGGCTCCTCCTTTGGGAAGCCTAACTCCTTTTTCCTCTCTGACAAACCGGGTCCTATCCCACACCATCTTAGACTCGACTCACTAAGCAAATCAGCTGAAGAATACACCCGGGTTTGTTTCTGTCTATCCTCACCTAAGTCTCGGGTAATTATTTCTAAAAAGGACTTCTCAGAATGACTAAGTGTGGAGGGATATTGAATTTGAGGCCATTGGAAGTTCTCATTTACAGAAGGACGGAAAGGGAAGCCAATGCGAGATTCTATCATCATCCACCTCTCCTTAAACTCTACTTTGTTAGGAGGAGAGTCAAAAAGAATCACTCTATTCTTACGAGGACGAATAGAAAGAATGTTATCAGACATCCGAAGAGAAGAAAAGAACATACTAAGAATGTTATCAGTCAATTCGAAACCTAGACGACGGCAAAGGCAAATTAAACAAAACATTGTTTGGACAGTGTTCGGATGAACCTGCCCGGGTTGGACACGAGCAAAAATAAGAAAGTCTGCAAAAGCGGGGTCCATGGGAAGATGGAACCCCAATTCAAAATGGGCTAAGGGAACAGGAATACGATGGAGAGACATCTTTCCAGCTAAAGGTTCTACAAAAACCCTATAAACCCTAGGGTCAAGACTATACTTACGGGCAAAAGATTCGGCCTGTTCCCTAGTAACTCTATTTCTACTTAAAGGAAAATCAGACGGTGGGGGACCAGGCATGGGCGGATGGAAAGGAACTCCTTCCAGAACCTCACCCCGGGTTGACCTTGTAGCCACTGTCACCTTTGGTCGAACAGGTCTAGGGCTACCAAAACCTTCCTCCATCAACTCCTCCACTTCCCTATTATTTCCCTTTCGTGCAGCCATATCCTACCTGCGAATGGAAGCCCAATACTTAGAACTCCATGCAAGTACAGAGCTACCCGAAACTAAACAACCTAAAATCCCACCAGTCTTACAAAAATACAAAACCAATCCCAAAAAACAGAAATAAACAGTTCAAAATCCAAACTATATTAAACTCATCACCATAATCAGACAAAGCTTACCTTTTTAAGATGTCTGAAGCTAAGAAGAAAAACTGAAGAAAAAGATGAAGATACCAGAAAACAGAGGAATCTTCAGAGCATTAATGGCAGAAAAAGTTTGGCAAACAATATATGTATGTATGTATCGATTTTGAAGCAAACGTAACAAGTAATAATTAGAGTCAAACCAGCTATATATTAATATATATTTCTGATTGCAAGAAACTATTTCAGTATATTTGCAGTTACTGGTAATAACTTTTACTACAATCGAGAATGGAATGGATGAATATAAAAATTTCTCACATATATATATATATATACACACAGTCGGGTTGGATTGTTTCCAAAGTAATAAATAATCCAAAATATTGACAGCAGCAGATATATAATAATGAAGATCTGATATTATGAACTGAAGACGAGAGAAGAAATGACTTACCTAAAATGAAACCCAGAAGAAGAAGTAGAAAACTTGTGAATGATGTCGTATTTGATCCAGAAGGAATATTACTGAAAAGAAACTCTAGTTGAATAAATAAATAAGTAGCCGAAAAATTGAACAATTTCTCCCCCTCTCACTTTCGGTATCTTTTTTACAGCAGCATTCAACAGATGAGAAGAAGAAAGAGAGAGCATATATATATATATATATATATATATATATATATATATAGAAGAGAGAAAAAAAACAAAAAAAAAAAGGAAAGAAGAGGGAGGTGGAATGGAGATTTTTAAAAAATGAAAAGAAAAGGGAAAGT
The DNA here is from genome assembly GCA_027405835.1 of Asclepias syriaca. NCBI lineage: Eukaryota > Viridiplantae > Streptophyta > Magnoliopsida > Gentianales > Apocynaceae > Asclepias > Asclepias syriaca. The sequence goes on along the minus strand of CM049925.1, from coordinate 11,692,185 downwards.
GGGGAGAAGGTGATTATGAAAGGGAAAAGAAATAAAAAATAATGAAAAGAAAAGAGAAGGAGAGGGGAAACGGAAACGGAGAGAGGAAACGGAGAAGTTTTTTTTTAAAAAAAAGAGAGAGATAAAAATAGAAAAAGAAAAAAGAGAAAATTTTAAAAAAGATTTAGTAGGTCCCATTAAAACTCATTTTGAGAATGAGTTAAAGTTAGTTTGGGAAATAGTTTTATAAACTAGGTTAAACCGGGATAAATTTTAAAAAGTTGGGTCATTTTAGGAAAAGACTCTTTGTTTTGATTATGTCTTCTATCACTTTCCGTTTTCGTTTTGATATCCTTTCTTTTTAAAAAAAATTTAACTGAGTTTTTTCTTTATTTATTGTGTTCACGTTTACTTTAAAGTTTTTTTTGTTTTTACTTTTTTTTAAATTTTGGAGTTTTTTTTAAGTTTTTCAAGTATTGTTGAATTGCTGAATTTAAAAGAAAAAAAGAAAAAAAAAGGGAAAAAAAGAAGAAAGCATGAGAAAATATATATATATATATATATCATATTTCTTGAATATTTTTTTTGACATGTGATTACTTAAATTCTTTTGGAAAATTGTTAATTAATTCTTTTTTACAAATAGTTACCTTTTTTTTTTTTTTTGACAAATAAAATTGACGAGTTACTTAATCCTAGGCAAGTGGACAAGGACTTGTTTCCTAAATCATATATTGTTTTCTAAGATTTCTAATTAGTCCTAAAAATCATCAACTATAGATATGTTTGTGCCTAATTAGGTCAATTTCGTGCTCCACAAATTATGATATATTTCAGCTTTCTTGTTAAAGTTTTCATATTTCTTTGGTTCCTTTGTTTCATTTGATTGATTATTTCATAGCTTTCTTGATTTTGATTCTCCTAAAAACATATAAATAACAGATTCTAGCAGTAAAAGAGAAGAGTGGTGAAATTATGAAAAAATACATAAAAGGTCTTACAAGTTTCATTTTGTCCATTTTGTACATTAATTTTTTTGGTCAAAGACAAATATTTTTATTAATTAATAAAAAAATTTCTTAATTTTGTAGAAGAGATAATTTTATAATTTTAAATAATAATAAACCATAAAATTCATAATTATTCTCTCTCCATCTTTCTTTTTCTACCAAATGTTTTAAAAGTTAGTAACGAAGCAAAGGTGTATACTGTGTTGAGCCTGAATAATTTTTTGGATCTAAAGTCTTACGGTTTTGTTTTTGGGTATCTTCCCAAAAGACCTCATACTAATAGAGTAAGTATAATCTTTATATGCTAGACAACTCTATCATGGTCTTCAGATATGGGACATGGAGTAATAAGTAGGTATAATATTTATATGCTAGACAATTTTATCATGGTCTATCATGATATGGATTAATATCAGATGTGGGATATAGATGTTGACTTTGGCCTAATTATTATTCCCACATCGGAAGCTTTAGGTTGTGAGAGGGGATTTGGGAGTTATAAATAAACCCCTCCTCCTCCTATTAGTTTCATCCCAAAATTTGTATCTCTCCTCTCACATTAATAAAAGCGGGTTGTTTGAGCGGTACTCGGAGTTTAAGCTAATTAGGTTGAACTCCGTTATCAAAGTTTTCATATAATTCAATATTATTTGTCAGGCATCTTTGATAGTGTTCTATCCAGTTCATTTGTTCGGAACTGGTTCATTTCACTAGTTGTGTTGTCTTAGTGGGAAAATTGTCCGATTTTCCCAACAAGTGGTATCAGAGCCAAAGGTTCGTTCTTGGGTTGTTTGTAAGTGTTATAATATTGAATACTATATATTAAGTTTGTAATGGCAACTAAAGACCACGAAACAAAGGATACTGTTTCAAATATTCCGTCGGGGGAATCAGGTTCCTTGTCATCATGGTCGAGGTTCCCGCTGTCCAATTTGAAATTGGCGGTGGAAATATTTGACGGTACTAGCCATTTTGGCATGTGGCAAGGAGAGGTCTTGGACTCTCTTTTCCAGCAGGGTCTTGATGTTGCTGTTGAAGAAAGGAAACCAGTAGAGGTAGAAGATAAAGACTGGAGCATCATTAATCAGTTGGCATGTGGAACTATTCGATCCTGCTGTCTAGAGAGCAGAAATATGTTTTCGAAAATGAGACTTCTGCACACAAACTGTGGAAGGATTGGAGGACAAGTTTTTGAAAAAGAGTGGTCAGAACAAGCTCCTTATGAAGAAAAGATTGTTCCGATTTGATTACCAGTCAGGTACTATTATGAATGAACACATCACTATATTTAATCAATTAGTAGCAGACCTGTTGAATTTAGATGTGAAATTTGAGGATGAGGATCTGGCTTTGATGTTGTTATCATCTCTTCCTGATGAATTTGAACATTTGGAAATTACGTTACTTCACAGGAAAGAGAATGTGTCGTTAGATGTTGTTTGTTCTACTTTGTATAGTCATGAACTGAGAAAGCGAGATAAGATGAAAATCAAAACATCGACATCAGAAGAAGCATTGGTGGCAAGAGGTTGTTAGCAAAGCCAGTCAAAGGGGAGAAGAGGAAGGTCCAAGTCCAAAGGCTGAGCCGTTGCCAAAGATGAGTGTGCTTTTTGTCATGAGAAAGGGCACTGGAAGAAAGACTGTCCAAAGCTGAAGAAGAAAGGGAAGACTCCACAAGATGCAAATGTTGTAGAATGCAAAGGTGATGTTGAATCAGATATCTCTTTGATTGTCTCGCCTTCAGCATCATCGCGTCCAAATGAGTGGATATTGGATTCAGGTTGTACCTATCATATGTGTCTCATTCGGGAATGGTTCTTTGAATTTCAGGAACTCGATAGTGGGGTTGTTTACATGGGTAATGATAATCCATGTAAAACAGTCGGGATAGGTTCAATCCAGCTGAGGAATCATGATGGATCCACCAAAATTCTGCGGGATGTGCGATACGTGCCAAAGTTGAAAAAGAATCTCATCTCATTGGGGGCTTTAGAATCTAAAGGCCTAGTTGTGACGATGCGAGATGGAGTTCTTAAAGCAACTTCAGGAGCACTAGTGATGTTGAAAGATGTGAGAAAGAATAATCTGTATTACTACCAAGGTAGTACAGTAGTGGGGACAGTAGCAGCGGTAGCAACTTCAAGCACTAAAAAGGATGCTGAGGCAACGAAGCTGTGGCATATGCGATTGGGACATGCTGGTGAAAAGTCCTTGCAAATTCTTGCCAAGCAAGGATTGTTAAAAGGTACAAAGACTTGCAAACTTGAATTTTGTGAGCATTGTGTTCTCGGAAAACAACGAAGAGTGAAGTTTGGCACTGCAATTCATAATACCAAGGGTATTCTGGATTATGTGCATTCAGATGTGTGGGGACCTGCCAAGACTCCGTCCATCGGAGGTAGGCATTATTTTGTCACTTTTGTTGTTGATTTTTCCAGGAGAGTTTGGGTGTTTACTATGAAGAATAAAGATGATGTGCTTGGAATTTTCCTTAAGTGGAAAGCTCAAGTTGAAAACCAGACAGGAAGGAAGATCAAAGTTCTCCGAACAGACAATGGAGGAGAATACAAGAGTGATCCATTCCTGGAGGTATGCCAAGACTGCTGCATAGTTCAGCACTTCACTGTCAGAAAAACATCTCAACAGAATGGGGTGTCGGAGCTTATGAACAAGACACTTGTGGAGAAAGTTCGTTATATGTTGTCAATGTTGGGTTAGCCAGAAAATTTTGTTGTGAAAGTTCAAGTTTGCAAGTCTTTGTACCTTTTAACAATCCCTGCTTGGCAAGAATTTGCAAGGACTTTTCACCAGTATGTCCCAATCGCATATGCCACAGCTTCGTTGCCTCAGCATCCTTTTTAGTGCTTGAAGTTGCTACTGCTGCTATTGTCCCCACTACTGTACTACCTTGGTAGTAATATAGATTGTTCTTTCTCACACCTTTCAACATCACTAGTGCTCTTGAAGTTACTTTAAGAACTTCATCTCGCATCGTCACAACTAGGCCTTTAGATTCTAAATTTCAACTTTGGCACGTATCGCACATCCTGCAGAATTTTGGTGGGTCCATCATGATTCCTCAACTGGATTGAACCTATCCCGACTGTTTTACATGGATTATTATTACCCATGTAAACAACCCCACCATCGAGTTCCTGAAATTCAAAGAACCATTCTCGAATGGGACACATATGATAGGTACAACCTGAATCCAATATCCACTCATTTGGACGCGATGATGCTGAAGGCGAGACAATCAAAGAGATATCTGATTCAACATCACCTTTGCATTCTGCAACATTTGCATCTTGTGGAGTCTTCCCTTTCTTCTTCAACTTTGGTCAGTTTTTCTTCCAATGCCCTTTCTCACGACAAAAAGCACACTCATCTTTGGCAACAGCTCGGCCTTTGGACTTGGACCTTCCTCTTCTCCCCTTTGACTGGCTTTGCTGACAACCTCTTGCCACCAATACTTCTTCTGATGTCGATGTTTTGATTTTCATTTTATCCTGCTTTCTCAGTTCATGACTATACAAAGCAGAACAAACAGCATCTAACAACACATTCTCTTTCCCGTGAAGTAACGTAATTTCCAAATGTTCAAATTCATCGGGAAGAGATGATAACAACATCAAAGCCAGATCCTCATCCTCAAATTTCACATCTAAATTCAACAGGTCTGCTACTAATTGATTAAATATAGTGATGTGTTCATTCATAATAGTACCTGACTGGTAATCAAATCGGAACAATCTTTTCTTCATAAGGAGCTTGTTCTGACCACTCTTTTTCATAAACTTGTCCTCCAATGCCTTCCACAGTTTGTGTGCAGAAGTCCCATTTTTGAAAGCATATTTATGCTCTCTGGACATGCAAGATCGAATAGTTCCACATGCCAACCGATTAATGATGCTCTAGTCTTTATCTTCTACCTCTTCTGGTTTCCTTTCTTCAACAGCAACATCAAGACCCTGCTGGAAAAGAGAGTTCAAGACCTCTCCTTGCCACATGCCAAAATGGCCAATACCGTCAAATATTTCCACCTCCAATTTCAAATTGGACAGCGGGAACCTCGACCATGATGACGAGAAACCTAATGCCCCCGACGAAATATTTGAAATAGTATCTTTTGTTTCTTGGTCTTTAGTTGCCATTACATATTCAATATATAGTATTCAATATTATAACACTTACAAACAACCCAAGGACGAACCTTTGGCTATGATACCACTTGTTAGGAAAATCGGACAATTTTCCCACTAAGACAACACAACTAGTGAAATGACCTAGTTCCGAACAAATGAACTGGACAGAACACTATCAAAGATGCCCGACAAATAATATTAAATACTATATGAAAACTTTGATAACGGAGTTCAGCCTAATTAGCTTAATCTCCGAGTACCGCTCAAACAGCCCGCTTTTATTAATGTGGGAGGAGAGATACAAATTTTGGGATGAAATTAATAGGAGGAGGAGGAGTTTATTTATAACTCCCAAATCCCATCTCACAACCTAAAGCTTCCGATGTGGGAATAATGAGGCCTTTGATGAATCTGCTTTGTTAAACAAGGTAAATCCAGAAGGAATTGATAGTACTCTGCAGGAGGTGGAGTTCGAGCAGACAGTGGTGATCCCAGCACGAAGTACCACCAGTGACTCTACTATGACAGAAGAAGAGTCAAATGAGGAAGAGGTTCTTACCCAAGAACCTCAACAGCAATCGGCGCCAATTGCAATTAGAAGGCAGAGACGAGACATTCAGAAGTCTACTCGTTTCACTGATATGGTAGCTTATGCACTTCCAGTTGTTGATGACATTCCATCCACCTACCCAGAAGCCATTCTAAGTTCAGAAAGTGGAAGTTGGGCAGGTGCAATGGAAGAAGAAATGCACTCTCTCATGAAGAATAGAACGTGGAAGCTGACACAACTACTGAAAGGCAAGAAGGCAATTGGGTGCAAATGAGTATTTACAAAGAAAGAAGGATTTCCTAACAAAGAAGACGTCCTCTATATGGCAAGGTTGGTGGCTAAAGGCTATGCTCAGAGGGAGGGAATTGATTATAATGAGGTATTTTCTCCAGTTGTTAAACATTCCTCCATTAGATTTTGTTGGCCTTGGTAGCACAGTTGAATTTGGAGCTAGCTCAACTTGATGTGAAGACCGCGTTCCTACACAGTGATTTGAAGGAGGAAATCTATATGACTCAGCCAGATGGATACATGGTTACTGGTAAAGAAGATTGGGTTTGTAAACTTAGCAAATCGTTGTATGGACTGAAACAATCTCGTAGACAGTGGTACAAACGATTCGATAGGTTCATGAAGGGTTAGAAGTACAAGAGGAGCAAATACGATCATTGTGTGTATTTGCACAGACTTCAAGACGATTCCTACATCTACTTACTCTTATATGTTGATGATATGCTGATTGCAGCAAAGAGCCAAGTTGAAATTGACAAATTGAAGGCTCAATTAAGTAAAGAGTTCGAGATGAAGGATTTGGGAGAAGCCAAGAAGATTCTCGGCATGGAGATAAGCAGGGACAGAGAGAGGGGCAAACTTTGGCTGTCACAGAAGCAGTATTTGCAGAAGATATTACAACATTTTTTGTGCACGAAGATACAAAAACTGTAAGTACCCCACTTGCTCCTCATTTGAAACTGAGTAGATGTTTATCTCCGTCAACTGATGAAGAACGAGAATACATGGCGAAAGTCCCGTATGCAAATGCAGTTGGAAGCTTGATGTATGCAATGGTGTGTACGAGACCAGATATTTCACAAGCTGTTAGTGTTGTTAGCAGGTACATGCATGATCCTGGCAAGGGTCATTGGCTAGCTGTGAAATGGATTCTTAGGTACCTCCAAAGTACCGCATATGTTGGATTAGCATTCGAGCGGGATGAATCACTTGGTCAATGCATAGTTGGATATTGTGATTCTGATTATGCAGGAGATTTGGATAAGCGACGGTCTACAACTGGCTATTTGTTCACTTTAGCAAAAGCGCTAGTTAGTTGGAAGTCTACCTTGCAGTCAACAGTGGCTTTGTCTACAATAGAGGCAAAGTATATGGAGATTACAGAGGCTGTGAAGGAAGCAATTTGGCTTCACGGGTTGCTTGAAGACTTGGGAGTTGGTCAGAAACAACTTGAGGTATATTCTGACAGTCAGAGTGCTATTCATTTAGCAAAGAATCAAGTCTTTCATGCACGGACGAAGCACATTGACGTTCACTATCATTTTGTGCGGGAAATTCTCGAAGAAGAGGAGATACTCCTCCTGAAGATTCATACTACGGAGAATCCTGCAGATATGCTAACCAAAATGGTTACAAGGGCCAAGTTTGAACACTGTTTGAACTTGGTTAATATCTTGCATATTTGAGTTGGCGTCTCATGGCGCCAAATTGGAAGCACCGCGAAGACTGTTTTTATTTTTTTGTTTGTTTGAGAAAATTTGTATTTGGTGGGACTTGAAATTAATCCAAGGTGGAGATTTGTTGACTTTGACATAATTATTATTCCCACATCGGAAGCTTTAGGTTGTGAGAGGGGATTTGGGAGTTATAAATAAACCTCTCCTCCTCTTATTAGTTTTATCCCAAAATTTGTATCTCTCCTCCCACATTAATAAAAGCGGGCTGTTTGAGTGGTACTCGGAGATTAAGCTAATTAGGTTGAACTCCGTTATCAAAGTTTTCATATAGTATTCAATATTATTTGTCGGACATCTTTGATAGTATTCTATCCAGTTCATTTGTTCGGAACTGGTTCATTTCACTAGTTGTGTTGTCTTAGTGGGAAAATTGTCCGATTTTCCTAACAATGGATTGATATCATAATAATCCTCCCCTCATACCAAGGACCACATACTCGTGTCGTTCTCTAACATTAAGCTGTGATACCACTTGTTGGGCATGAATAACCCCACAAGATTGGGCTGCCAACCACCTCACTCCTACTTTAGTTTGACATTGTCCGCTTTAGGTTTAAGCTAGTTTTATTTTTGGATGTTTTTCCAAAAGGCCTCATAGTAGAGTAGTTTTTGAATGTTTTCCCAAAAGGCGTAATTTTTGGATGTTTTCCCAAAATGCTTCATACTAGAGTATGTGTAATCCTTATATGCTAGACAACTCTAATATGATCTTTAGATGTGAGACATAGATTGATATCTTAACATAATGAACAATCAAAACTCCACTTGGCGCTTCTCAATGAACTCATTTCTCCTCCAAATTTACCTTAACCCTCATAGAAGCAAAATAATTCCCAATCGTAAAACAAAATAAATAGCTCTCTAAGAGAAATTAGATGACCCTAAAACAACCTTATTTGTTTTGCAATTTTTTTCGCAAAATTTTGTCCTACTAAAAAAGAAAAAAAAAAGAAAGAGAAAGAGACATACAAAAATAGAAAAATTCAAAATGGATGTATTAATTAATGGTGTAACAGAGATTTGAAATTTAAACACAATATGCCACAATTCAAGAAAACATGGTTCAGTCATGGTTCAAAGTATCAATATAGTCTTTATGTAGTGTACAATCTAGAAACAATGTTATTATCAGAATTTTATTAAAAAAAGTTGTTTAATATTTGTAGATAAAAAAAAAGTTGTTTACTATTTGTGCATAAATAGTATATGAACTATTTATAAGTATATTAGACTTTTCATATTACAGCAATTATATTGAAAAAAATATTTAGAGCTTCAAACTCATATGTCATACATAAATTTTGTTATTATTTGAATTTTTAAATTCTGTGTGAAACAATACACTAAAAACTGAAAATTTTGAACTAATATTCAATATTATTGTAATTTAAAATTAGAAAATTATCGAAATTTTTTAGTAATAGGCAAAAAATTGTTTCCAACCAAAACAACAAGAAAAGAAAAGTGCATTTGATGTTATGTTTTTTTTTTCTTTTTCTTTTTTACTTAATGCCCAAAATGGATGGAGGAGTAGTTTGTGAAATTTTTAAAAATTTCAATATAACTTACAGACAAAAATAAATTTATGTGTTAAAATTGAATTGAAATTTAATTGTTCGTCTTTAATTATTATTATTATTATTTTAATTATGACATTTTTATTTTAAAATTCCTAAAACCCAAAGTTATTATATAAAATAGAGCAATTTTATTTTTCTCTTAAAATTCCAAAATATAATTAGCATTTTATTGTCTTCCCTAAATATGGGGAGAGTTAATTTGGCAAAGTGTATTTCAATTTTTTTATTAATTCATTTTTTCCCGAAAGAAATAAAAAAATTACTTATAAATCATAAATAATAGTTTAATTTTTTAAAATTATAATTTTTGATACTATAAGATGCATGTTGAATGTGATACTTTCTCCACATTTTTTTTATAAGTTATACAAATAAAAATTACACAAATGAATGACTAAAAGTTATCCATGGTAATATGTTACAAATACTAACCTAAAACTAAGTGATGTAGACATATTCAATCTAAAATTTTTAGGTGAATAAAAAAACACTAAAAAAATTATGATAAAGCATAAAATAGAAAAACAACAAAAATTCTATCTAAATCTCTGGTCTTTTAAGCGGCCATTTGCAAGATTTTACCTAATTTCTTCAATAATAGTCTAATCAACTTTCTTTTCGGCGTATTAAAAACATCATATAATACTTTTTTTTAAAAAAAGACAAAATATATATAAATATCAGTTAAACACTTTGCATATGAAACGTAAAAAAAAAACAAAAATTTCAAAGAAATAAATAGAAAACACAACACAAAAGGTTAGAAAAAAAATACATATTCGGCTAAAAAATAAAATTTTTAGCCGAAACTAAAATTCTTTATTGGTTAAGAGAATCGTGTTAAACAAGGAAAAACAGAGAAGAAGAAGAGAAAAGGAGGCGGCAATAACATAAAAAAATTTAAAAATTGTTGTTTTAAAAGTTTAAAATAAATATTTAATAATATATATTTTAAAAAATATAATATAAAAATGAGTTTTGATAGTTAAAATATTATTTTTATACATTAAAAATAATATTAAATAATTGAAGTTAGTATTATCAAATATTTATGTATTTGTGAAGAAAGTGTCTCAAATTTTCATTTTTTAAAAAAATGCCTCAAAAAAAAAAAAAAAAAGAAACCTTAATATTGTATTAAATAAAAAAATTGACAAATTAAACCTTTAATATTTTATTTAAAAATTACCCTAATGTTGAGAAATAACTCTAAAACCCCCATACCGTGGCGACTTCTCTTTCTACAACGCCTTCCCCGCGCCACCATCTTCCCTTCTTCTCCGACATTAGCTGCCGGAAATCTCGTCTCTTTATAATTTTCCTCGATTTTTTCCACCTGCAGTTAACCCTAATCATGGTGGCTGAAGGCCTGACAAAGCAGCAGCACCATAAAACCCACCGTTCTCACCAGGCAGGTGCTTCGGCCAAGAAGAAATCCAAGTCCGACAAAAAGAATGTCAAAGGTGGTGGCGGCGGCGGCGGCTCTACTCAAGAGGATATGAAGAATCAACAGCACCAGAATCCTAAGGTTTTTTAATTTGTTTGTTCGTTCTTGTTTCCTGTCTATTTATTTGGAATTTGCTTGTTGTTGAGTGCTTCTATTGTGCTTCAGGCATTTGCATTTAATTCAAATGTGAAAGCAAAGCGGCTGCAAGCTAGGGCGACAGAGAAAGAGCAGAAGAGGCTTCATTTACCCACCATTGATAGGTCCAGTGGAGAGCCTGCACCCTATGTTATTGTCGTCCAAGGACCTCCTCAGGTCTCATATTTAATTCTGTATTGTAAACTTTAATTTACAAATTATATTTCTCTTCCTGTTTGATTTCTGCTATATTCTTTATTTATTAGCTTCCTTTGTTTCTGTTGGTATGCGCTACAAAGGCCTCCGGGCTCTACTGCTTTTAGTGAAGTAGGAAGTTTGGGGGCTGTTAGCAATACAAGCTGAAAAGTAATTGTACATAATTATCGGTATCTTTGTTTTCTTTTCCTTGTTATATTATTTATGTGTTTTCAGGGACCCCGCATGCCTGTAAGAATGTGTAAAATTGTTTTGGACTGCTTAAGCATTCAACACTGCAAAGGAAACTAAATTAGACATTTGAATTTGAAATTTCTATAATTTTTAAATATTAAAAGTTTTATGAAGACACTTGAAAATTTATTTTTTAAATGAGTAAATAAAATGTGTATTTTGACACAGTATATTTTATTTCTAAAATACAAGTTTATAGTATGCAATAAGACTATGTTGAAAATAAACTGGTGTTTTCTATGCTCAAGGGACCAAATATACATCTCGTATGCAATTATTGGGTAAGGTTTCTAAGTCATGTTAGTAGCAGTGGACAACACTTACAATGTGGAGAAAAAAAAAAGTTTGTTCCTGTCACCTTCTATGTTTATTGTCTATGATTCACCTTAGCATACTACTGTCGTTGTTTTGAGCTTTAAATTCATGTCTTTTTTTGAAGCTGGCTTTGTAGATGCTTAAACTCCAGTTTCTGACTGAAGTCACTGAATTACGCAACAGCCTGTTATGGTTACTGAACAATCTAACTTGACTGCTTTACTCTGTTTCTATGTTTACTTATTGTAAGTTAGTGAGATCCTGCTGGGCATGACCATGGTATGATGTTAGAGTGATTATTATATTGGACAAGTTTGTAGCTGGTGTTTTTTGATTATTATCAGGTTCTCTTGGAGATCATTGGATTCTCTCTAACTAGTCCATACTTGCATAAAAAAATAGGTCATTAAGGCATGGAAAATAAAAGATATGGTGATCTACATCGCGACTTTAGTCTTACTAGACCTTTAATCAGATCTAGGGTAATAGATCCTACCAAAGCCACACTTCCAATCATTTTAGAGATGGTTGTTGCAGAGAACAAAATTGAAGATTCAAGTTTGCAAAAAGATTAAATAACTACTAAATTTCTGATCTACTTCCATGAAGAATTTCCATATTTTTTCTTATTATAAAAGAATATATTGTTCAAGGGTTACCCTCTTTTCTAGCCTTTTCTGCTAAGTAGTAGATGTTGTAAGAAATACTTCCTCCGTCCAAGATTGAATGTTTGTGATTTAATATCAATCCTTTTTTGAGTAAAATAAAGGACTTCCTTAAATTTATGGGATCTCCTACTAACACTCGTGGTCTCAAGGCTAACCACATCAATAATAATAAAAATAATATGGTGATTATTGCCAAAGGTGGACATACAAATTTGGATGCAGGGAGCATTGGATATGTGATTGTGCCTTGTGCAGTTAGTAATTCTTGCATAAGCAATTTCTGGTGGTCCTTTTCACTATTCACAATCTCTCCCCACTAATAATTATGTCACAGAAAGTGACTTTAAGCTGTTCTGAAATCATTCATTAAGAATGTTTCTTTGATCCTACTGTGTGCATGATGTTATTGTGGGCCAGAATCTTTATAGAATGCTGTAGCATGTACATATATGTTAGCTGGTTTAAGTCCTCTGCTGTAGCTTTGGTTGACAAGTATGTATTTCATTATTCTTGGCTGCTGTGTTTATTTCTTTAGAAACAGAATGAAAAAGGAAGTTATTCCCTGGTTGCCAAAGAAAAGCCATAATGAGTATAACTACAGAAGCAGTTCCTCTTTTTATTTATATTTCATTAAAAATGTAATTTTCTTTATTTTTCTCCCATCAATCTAAGAAGATAGAAGATCTTGCTCTTCTGCCTGTCTCTCTTTCTTCTCAGACAAGGCGTTCACCTTTTACAGCTAAGACCTAACCTCGCTCTAGTTGTATAAGTCTCTGACTTTTTAGATGGATGAAAATCGTAATAATATAGATAAAACCCAAACCTCACTGCTGAAAGATCTAGTCTGAAGAAAAGGCTGCTCAGTTGCATGCTAACAGAAAAGAAGCAGGATCTAAAATATCAGTTTTCTTTTTCTTTTGGTTTAGTGGGTGAAATTCCATTGAAAATTGTTGCTAATGACTATAATTAGTTGCTCTTTGGAATGGATTTTGATGAAAATTTGGATCATAGAAGCCAGCTTCCCGCTGAAATTTTACACGTTTTCTACACTTCTTTCTAGTTTCAAAACATGTTTGTGTTCTGTGAACCTTTTGTTTATACATCTCAGTGTTTGTGATACAGTAATGTTATTTGTGTCTATAGTATGGGTTGTAGTACAGGCACTTCAGGCCCTATGTATGTTTCTTTGTTTGGTGCTGAAATTTTTTCTAACTTATGTTTCTTTGTAGGTTGGTAAGTCACTTGTGATAAAGTCATTAGTGAAGCATTACACCAAGCATAATTTACCTGAAGTTCAAGGTCCCGTTACAATTGTCTCAGGTACATGTCTTCTCTAAATTTCTATCCCTAAGGTAAAGTGTTGTTTGAATTTTAGATGGAATATGAAATGTTGGGATGATGGGGGAGGGGTATGGAAGAGAAGTGTTTTGTTTACTTAATGCATTTAAATAAGTGAGAATGATAATAAGAGTTCTTTTTTTTTCTTTTTCTCTTTTTAAAGATTGTGTTGGCGTCCAATTATTTGTATTCACATATTTTATGCCATTTTTCTTTTCTTTTTAATCAAATTCCAGCCTTCTTGTTAGTTGTTCCTCATATCTATTTTGCCTATCCACAACCCTAATTGTTCTTATACTACTGTTGTACGGGTATATGATTTTAAAAATATTACTTATGAATGTCTCAGACAAAGATTTTTAAGTGGTTGTTTTGTCTCCTGTTTTAGGTAAAAAGAGGAGATTGCAGTTTGTGGAGTGTCCAAATGATATTAATGGCATGATTGATGCTGCAAAGATTGCTGATCTAGCATTGCTTTTGATTGATGGGAGCTATGGATTTGAAATGGTGACTAGTTCTTTATTCTTTTGCTGATCTTTTTGTCTACCTAAACTTTTTAGAGAAAGCAACCCAATATAGGACATTGATAGAAGATAATGCATGTTATATATTAAAATGGAAAGCGTGCTTTTATCATTTTGTGGAAGAATTGTGGAAGAGGCTGTAGTATTTTGGTGTTGAAGTTTTCTGCTTCAGAAATGCATCTGAATTTAGTTGTCAATAATGTATCATATTGTTGCTTAACCAATATCCTGATTAACCTGGAATGGTGAAAAAATTATATTACCTTTAGTTATGATCTTTGATTTTCACTTTCATAAAGCTTACTTAGCCATCTAAATGTGTAGAAGTTTCCAAAATTACTATTCCGTATTCAAATGCTCTTAAAATTGGCTGAAATTGGTGTTCCCTATAAAAATTTATGTCAAAATTGCTTAAATCTCTCACTAGTTTCTGTTAAATTATGACTGTTTCCCTTATTCATAGAGATTGCAACCTGAACTGTTTCGAAGTCCCTCTATTGAGTATAGAAATGTTGAAATTTTGTTTCCAATGTGGCAGGCAATTTGGTAACATATAATTTGGGATGGTAAAGTAGTAAATGTTTTGGATCTTCTTGATTTTTGTTTAAGCGATGGAATATGCTCTAAGCATGTAATGTCTACGTGATGCTCTTTTGTTGTTCCCTTGTAAATTTGTGTCTTGACACTTGAATTCAATAAGTTTTCTTGTACTTTATATGATTACGAGTAACAAAAAATATTTGTGTAAGGCACTTTGTTTTGTTTTGGCCAAGTCCTATGTTCTAATTCTCAGCCGTTTGTTCTTCTTATTTATTTATGGAGATTTTCTTTTATTACTTAGATGTTTTATGTGCTATCTAAGGCTTTTGAAATTGCTTGACTATTTTGTCCTCTTCCTCCCCTATCTTTTGTTGAAATTATTTAAATTTTCCTTTTTTTTTGTCTTAGCGTCTACTTTATATAGCTCATGCATCCTGTTTTGCAGGAAACATTTGAGTTCCTTAACATAATGCAAAATCATGGATTCCCTAAAGTTATGGGTGTTCTTACCCACTTAGACAAATTCAAGGATGTAAAGAAACTTAAGAAAACAAAGCAAAGACTCAAGCATCGGTTTTGGACTGAGATATATGATGGAGCTAAATTATTCTATTTATCTGGTCTTATTCATGGAAAGTAAGTGTGAATCCCCTCTAATTTTATAATGCTCAACTGTCTCATCCTAATTTAATCTATGAAAATATTTGATCGAAGTGGGTGGAGACTCGCGAAAGTCCATGACCTCTTTTTATTGTAATGAACAGGTATGCTAAACGTGAAATTCACAACCTAGCACGGTTTATTTCTGTCATGAAGTTTCCACCGCTGTCCTGGCGACTTTCTCATCCATATGTCTTAGTAGACCGATTTGAAGATGTCACTCCACCAGAAAAGGTGCATATGGATGGCAAATGTGAGAGAAATGTAACCTTGTATGGATATTTACGTGGCTGTAATTTGAAGAAGGAAACTAAGGTATCATTCAGTAATTTAATCCTTTGTTCCTAACCAAAGTACACATTTAGTTCTTTGTTTACTCTGTAAATCAGTCAAAAAGGTAAACTACTCGAGATTGAGTTTGGTGTTATTGTTTTATGTCATGAGGACAGTTATTAATTTACATGCTGAGTTTGAATTCATAACTGTAGGTTAGTTTTAAGCCTTTAGATGATGGTGAATCGGCAGATATTTTAGTTGCTATATTTGTATTTTCTGATGTTTAGTCACTAGTTTAAGGTCATGGAAAATAATTTCTCTGGCAAAACTTTTCTTTCTTACTTTTGGAGTTGTTGTCAATTTAGTTTGCAGAGGTTCCTTGTTTACTTCAATAGCATGGCTCTAGTCTGAACCTCAATTTCTTTATGATAAATTTTGATTTTCAATTAGTGGGCTGTGTACCGTATTCAAGATAGAATTGGTGTTATTTGTGTTACATGTTGCTTCGGTTATCATATTGTAATAGGAAGAAATTGCCATACTGTATCGTATTTGAAAGTTAAATGTGAATTTCCTATGACCAAAAATGGAGGATGAGATACTTCTCTGGGCAGTACAAGACCAAACGTAGAGTAGGTCTTTGGGTTGTGCATTTCTGTTACCATGGGCTGTCAAAGTTTGATGCTTTTATTTTTTATTTGGGGTGGGAGGTTATTGTCTGTAATGTGGTACGGAAAGCACAAAGGAGAGCAATTTACAATTTTTTTTTTCTTTTCTTTCTGTGTACATCTGGGCTCTTTCAGACAGGAAAAATATAAGTTTTCGAACTACTGATTGTTTGGATTGATGATTAATTGGTGCTCTGATGATGTTGATTCTCTAATTCAAAGTGCTATTTCTTAACAAGCGTGAGTTTGCAGGTGCATATTGCTGGTGTAGGTGACTTCAATCTGGCTAATATTGCGGGTCTGGCTGATCCATGTCCTTTACCATCAGCTGCTAAGAAGAAAGGATTGCGTGAAAAGGAAAAGTTATTTTATGCTCCTATGTCTGGAGTAGGAGATCTGCTGTATGATAAGGATGCTGTCTACATCAATATAAATGATCATTTTGTGCAGTTCTCTAAAGCTGATGATGCTAGTGGAATTACACGTAAAGGTTTTCACCTCAGTTTCTATAATATCTTTCCTATCATCATGTTATTATCAAAATAGTCTCCTGTCTTTTTTTTGCATTTTTTTATTGGCTTATACACTCTTCATAAGTTGAAAGTGGGAAGATGGTAAAAAATTCTGTGGTGTTTTGAAAATAAGTCATTTACTAAAGAGAATTTTCTGATAATTCACAAGGTATTCTTCTTTGTAACTAAGGCTTAAAAAGCTTGCGAGTTTAGTAAATAGATGTGTAGATACAAGGAAATCAATCTGAGTTTATGGAATTTAATTGTGTAGCCTTCAGCTCGGTCATTAAAGTCTGCCATCACAGAGATGAACCATGATCACTTTTTTTTAGATTGATCAGCCATGCATGGTGCAAAATAAATTGGATTTTCTTATATTTGTTTTGCTTTGGTGCATGCATACCTAAACAAGTTGTCATTTAACTTATTTCATTATTTTCTTTTATGAGGAGAATGGATTGGTATCTTTTATGCAGATATTGATCTAGTTTACAGTTAGCTTCTTCTTTAGTATCATTGCACTTGCTAGTAATTTGGTTGGTCCATAATGGCGCTTGCTTGGTCATTAAAAAATTCCTCCGTGGTAGAGTTGAACCATGATCAGTTTCTCTTTTGTAGATTGATCAGCCATGCATCCACAATGAATGCAAACTAAATGGGATATTCTTATATTTGTTTGGTTTTGGTGCATGCATCACAAAACAAGCTGTCACTTTATATGATTATTTTTCTTTTACAAGGAGAAAAGATGGATATCTTTTTATGCAGATTTTATGCTAGTTTGTTGTTAGCTTTTTCTTTACTACCATTTCACCTGCTAAGTACATGACTGCAGAATAATAAGAACAAGTTCTAATTAATTTCACTTCTAATATGAGTATAACATGTTGTATCCCAGGAAAGGACTCTGATGTTGGTGAAGTCTTGGTAAAATCTCTTCAGAACACAAAATACTCAATAAATGAAAAATTAGAAAAGAGTTTCATTTCCCTTTTTGGGAAAAAACCAAACATGCAATCAAATGGGAGTAATTCAGTAGAATCCCATGAATCCACTGAGCCTCAGGAGCAAATCTATGAAGGAAGGATGAGGAGAAAAGCAGTTTTCGGAAATGATGATCATGATTCTGATGATCTAAAGGTAGTCCTCTTTACAGTCTTTCTCGTGGGTTTTTGTTTGTTCCTTTTACACTTTGCCAAATATTGAGATATCAAAACTATGTTTCCTGTTTTTATTTTTTATACAGATTTTAGATAGAACATGAATTGTCTTTAGAAATACTTCGATCATTTTTTTTTTATCCATCCTTACAGTTTTCAGACTTTCACCCTCCTTACTGATGAAAATCACTTATGGTGTATGATATGATCTGATCTTCATTGTTCTGATACTTTGTTGATTGTTCAATATTCAGGAGTCTGATGAAGATGATGAACAGGAGTCTCATGAAGATGATGAGCAGGAGTCTGATGAAGATGATGAAGAAAGTGACAACTCAGATGAGAATTTGTCTTCCCATTCTGAATCCTCAGATGAGGATGAAGATGAGCAAAGTAGAGGTACTTCATAAAGACCATAATGTGTATATGATATTAACAAATGGATGAATTTTTTGCTGGTCAAATGATAAAAAGCTCAAAATGAGCTGCTTGTAAAAGGTAAAATCAATATATCTATGGGGCATAAACCTCAGACACTGAAAACTACTATTGAAGAAAAAAGTTTTGGTTTCAAAAAGGCTTGTTGATTTGGGGAGCATGTTGAAATCCTATATGAAGAAGTCTAGTGTAGAAGTCTGTACTAATTTGCTGCTTTTTATGGAAAGCCTTTTCATCCTATTGTGACTTCACTGTAAATATTTGCCTTGGACAATTTATCTAAAACTTTGCAATAGGAATTTAGATAAGAGGCTGCACTCTCCCAGCAAAAGGAGAGCTGACCGTTTTCTTCCTTTTTGATTTTTTTCATCCAGCCTTGCTTGCTACTCATCATATTATTACCTGTTTGTCTGATTTGTATCTTACATTCATCTCTGTTTTCTTCTGCACTATGTACCAGCGCAGAAGTGGTTTGTTTTATATGCTGGACGACCTTCATCTAGTTACTTCCATTCTTTCCTTTATTACTGAGCTAATTTTGATTTGACTTTGCTGTCCTTCATTTATATCATCTACAAACAATATTTCTCGTTCCTTTAGCCAAAGTTATCCTTGGTTTCTAATCTAACTATTTTCTTATGTAGCGATGTTAACTTAATTGCATCCTCTCTTCCATGTTTTATATCTGTTTCAGTGCATCAGCCAATGTTTTGCTTGCATTTGAACTCTTCACTTCTTTTGTGTGCTTATTGCATCTTATCTGAGCTTGATTTCATGTTCCTTATCAGACCTTGAGAAAGGTATTTGGAAGAGATTGTTTTACCACTCGTGGGTTCCATCTGTTTATTTTTGGTTTTTGCCCTTGTAGAAGAACTTGAGTTGGGAAATGCTTCGAAATGGAAGGAAAACTTAGCAGAGAGGACTGCTTCAAGACAGACGGTCAATCTTATGCAGCTTGTGTATGGGAAGTCAACATCAGTTTCAGCTATCTCTGTTAATAATGCATGGGACAACACTGTTGAAGAAAGTGATGATGATGAAGAATTCTTGAAACCCAAGGGGGAGGGCAAAAAGGTTTGTCTGTATCTGTTTTGGATTAGTTTTTTCTTTCACTGTTCAAGTTTCTGTATATATGTTTCTTTTATGTCACTTAGACCAAATATGAAAAATTCCCTTTACATCTGTAAAGGTATGCTGATTTATGGTTCTTTTTCCTAACGGCTTTTGTCTGCATTTTCCTAGGAATCAAATGGAGCATTAGACGTTGATAATGTTGATGCTGATGACTGCTCTAAGTTCACAAGTTTAAGTCCGAAAGATTGGAAAAGTAATGACTTGATCGAGAGTATTCGTGATCGCTTTGTCACTGGAGATTGGTCAAAGGCAGCCCGTAGAGGTCAAGGCTCAGAAGGTGTTAATGGGGATGTAGATGATGTGGTATTTGGTGACTTTGAAGATCTGGAAACTGGTCAGAAGAATGAGAGCCATCAGGGGGCTGATATTGGACATCCAAGCCAAAGCAATGAGAAAGATCTAGCAGCTGAGCAGCGTAGGCTAAAAAAGCTTGCACTTCGTGCAAAGTTTGATGCTGAATATCCTTTACTTCAGAAATATAACTGTGTGTGCATGTATGGAACTAGTGTGTTTCCGCGTATGTACATTCCATGTTGAGATCTGCCTTTACTCATTTCCTACTTTTCGATAAGTATGCATATGCTTAGATGCAATATTATAAATTGAGGGAAAACTATTTTGCTGCTGTTTCTCTTTAAATTCATTGTGCAATGTTATCATAGCTGTTCTTCATTTTTATTTAGTTGGCAAAATTTTAGTTAGGGATAAGAGACCATATGTTAGTTGGCATATCCTGACATATTAATATGCCACACTTGAAACTTTTGTAACCTTAACTGCATTGTACATATAATGGGTCTGAATCTTCTGATGAAGATAAAAATGATGACAAAAAATCCAAGGATCATCGTGGTCAAGCTAATGGAAGTGGATTCTTTGATAAGGTAATGTAACTATCTTGTTACAGTTATTTTATGGCCTCTCTTGGTAAATTGATGAAAAATCCTGATGTTTTTTTTTTCTATTTTGCTGCAGTTAAAAGAGGAGATGGAGCTCCGGAAACAACTGAATTTGGCAGAACTTAATGAACTTGATGAGGACATTCGTGTGGAGGTAGAAGGTTACAGAACTGGCACTTATCTCAGGCTTGAAGTTCATGACGTTCCTTATGAAATGGTTGAACACTTTAATCCTTCACATCCTATTATTGTTGGTGGACTTGGGCTTGGGGAAGAAAGTGCTGGGTTCATGCAGGTTAGTTTGGCCACTGTTTTCGGTTTCTTTTCTTGGTACCATTTGGGTTGCTAAAGATTCCAGCCCTGTTATTCTTTTATTTAACTTCTCAGTGACCTTTTGATGTTGGTTTAGCTTAATTATGTTTACGCTAAACTAAATTTTTGTGGTTTAACTTAATTAGGGAGTATTTGGATTGCAACTGAAAATGAAAAAAGATAGCCTTTTTTCTCTTTTATATTTAAAAAAACAATTATTCTTTTAATTTGAATGAAACTAAAAAAGTGTTGGGTTGTATTTTTAAAGTGAAAAATGGTGGCTGAGTTTTTCTACGGATAAGCTTAAAAATAGCAGGTGTAATAGGTGTAAAATTATACTTGTGGAGTAAGATACCTGACTTAATAATTCTTTTAACATGTTAAAGTGGACATTCATTTTATTTTTTTTAATTTTTTATGTCTTATTGGTCTAAGATATTAAAGATTATTCTGTGAAAGTTTAAAATTTTCAGCTCTTTCCTCTATTTTCTTACCTCTTGATACAAACTTTTCCTGCTATTCTTATAGTGTATGTTCTGTATGTTTTTAGGTTCGACTGAAGCGGCATAGATGGCATAAGAAGATATTAAAGACTAGAGATCCTATAATTCTTTCTATTGGATGGAGACGTTACCAAACAATACCTATTTATGCAATTGAGGATCAAAATGGTCGGTACCGTATGTTGAAGTACACTCCAGAACATATGCATTGTATTGCTATGTTTTGGGGTCCCCTTGCACCACCACATACGGGGATGATAGCTGTACATAATTTATCAAACAATCAGGTATCTTGTTAGTCTTTTAGTTCAATTACTATGAAAAATTTGCAAAAACTAGTGAATGGAGCTAGGCTTCAACTTTTATGATGAGTGAATTTTTTTTGGTAATATGCTGAGAACACCAAGGAGCTTTGTTGGGATATACTGTTTGTGGGGACCTTTTCATTTTAGAGATATGATGACTATCGGCCATTGACCTTTCAATAGAGAATAAGGCTTGTTACAGAGCTCTTATTCTTGTGGTTACTGCTGGATTACTTGATTTAACTAGTTTTCGATGAGTGTGCAACTGCATGACCTCTATGTTCTACAGTACAGTACTTTTAGTGAAAAAGGAATTATGTTATTGCAATGTAAAATTTGTCTATCCTATCCAAAAGAAATGATCATTTTTAATGGAGTGCAGCATTGATTTTAAAACTTAGTATCCATCTAATTGTGTGCCTGAAGATGTTTTTCTATTGGTCTTTATAAGAATCAGTGGACATATATTTCCTTTCATGCACAATAGGTTACTTCTAGCTTTCAATATTTTGAAATGGTAAAATTATAGAATTAGATATCTTTGTTCAAAGTTGCTTCCTAATGCAGGAGGAGGTTCTAATAAGCAGAAGAAAGGAAACCATGTAACTTCCTACACAAATCTAAAAAATTCAGAAAAGTAAGAATTATCTGGAGAAGAAACATAGATTTCCATAAGAAAAGCTCTGCCAATATATTAGTACCTTGTATTGGATTGACTCCAACTACTAGGCTTTTGGAGAATAATCTTTTAAGTGCTCGATGCTCTTCCTTGGCCTCTGAAGGCATTCAAAGCATTAAGTTACCTTCCTTCCAGGAAATATGTAGAGTTCACCAAGGTCCATTATGCAACAGAAATGTTTTTCTGCTTTATTTTAGATGTTTTCCCGGACCTTTCTTCCTCTTGATTGTTTGAAATCAGTTACTTGGGCAATTTTTGCTGCAATTCAGATGTTATTTTCTGGTTTAACTGCTTTATGTTGGTTATGCAGGAAGCATTTAGGATCACAGCAACTGGAACTGTGCTGGAGTTTAATCATGCTGCTAGGATAGTGAAAAAGATCAAGCTAGTTGGCTACCCTTGTAAAATTTTTAAGAAGACAGCACTAATCAAAGACATGTTCACTTCTGATCTTGAAATAGCCAGGTTTGAGGGTGCTGCTGTTCGAACTGTGAGTGGAATCCGTGGACAGGTTAAGAAGGTAATTTTCTTATCCAATATTATTAAATCCTCTAGAACTTGTTATTTTCCATTTTTCCTTATTGCAAGTCAGTCTATCTCTTGTTTTTTTCCCCTATGCAAACAAAATTTTCACAATAATCAGTGGCTCTTGTGCTAATGCTTTGAACTTGACGTGAGATGGAGTTGATTGATTGATGCTCCAATGGGTTGTGGCTTGGGTTAGGGAAGGAAACAAAAAAAAGAAGAAACTACTACTTAGGTTGTGTGTGTGTGCGCGCACTTTTTTTTTTTTTTCTTTTTTCCCTTTTGGGTCTTTAATCTCCTATCTTTTTTCCCTTTAAAACCCTTGGAGAGAGATTCTTGATGTTTTGTGAAGCATTATTATATCATTATGGGCTCGCCAACATAGGAAGAAAAAACTCTTGAATTGCTACCTACATGCTTGTGGCACTTTTATGTGTATTTTATTTTATTTGGAATTAACTAGTAGGTTTGAAGGTTTGATAATTTTGTTATTTTATTTTACCTTTATTTCTTTTAATGTTATAGGCTGCAAAAGAAGAGATTGGTAACCAACCCAAGAAGATGGGTGGGCTTGCTAAAGAAGGCATAGCAAGGTGCACCTTTGAAGATAGGATCTTGATGAGTGACATAGTTTTTTTGCGTGCATGGACGCAAGTTGAAGTTCCTCGCTTTTACAACCCATTAACCACGGGTCTACAGCCACGTAGCCAGACCTGGCAGGGGATGAAAACAGTTGGTGAGTTGAGAAGAGAACTAGCCCTTCCAGTGCCTGTGAATGAAGATTCACTGTATAAGGTATTATTATTTTGATAAGCAAGAGAAGGTTTCAACGTAATTAGTGGTTCAATAGTCTCTTACATTTTGTTTGATCTATTCAACAGCCAATTGAACGGAAGCATAGGAAGTTCAATCCATTGGTTATTCCAAAGTCGTTACAGGCTGCTCTCCCATTTGAATCAAAACCAAAGGATATTCCTTCTCGAAGACGGTCTCTTCTTGAAAACCGTAGAGCTGTTGTCATGGAGCCCCATGAACGCAAAGTTCATGCTCTTGTTCAACACCTTCAGCTTATAAGACACGAAAAGGTACTCTTTTATCTGCTGCCCCAACCAAAACCGAAGCATGCAGCCTCTACTTCCTAGATGACAATCAAACTGAAGAAGAAACTATATAAAAGCTTACTTGCTCTCTTATAAATAAACTTTTTACCCTAATTTTCTAATTTCCTTCTTTTCAGATGAAAAAGCGCAAACTTAAGGAGCAGGAGAAAAGAAAAACCTATGAAGTAGAGAAGGCAAAAGAAGAGCAGGTGTCCAAGAAACGTAAGAGAGAGGAGCGGCGAGACAGGTATCGCAAGCAAGACAAACTAAACAAGAAAATGCGACATGAATCTTGAAGACCGTGTCTAATTTGCTGGATTTATTTTGCCCACCCATTGAAGGGATGCTTGGGTTAATAATCTAATATAATATATCATGTATTGCGGGTTAGCATAAGATCTTGATAACAAATGGTCTGATTGGGAAAAGGAATCAACTAACCAAATTTTGTTGGCAATATGGCACAAGTGTTTGCTACTCTTTTGCCATGGCTGCTTCAGCTCTTTGGTTGTGCAGAGGAAAATTTTGTTAGCTTTTCTGAAATATTGATTTACATTTGGAATCTACTGGTTCACGAACAAAATTTTTGGATTGACAACATGAACAATTTTCAAATTGTACATTAACATCTGAAGAAACTCTGCACAAAATTTTAGAGAACATGAACAATGTTTGAGTTGTACTAATGAATTTGAATATTACAAATTTGAATAGGAACTTACAAAATTAAAAGGTTAAGACAAGTGTTGGCCAAATTGACTTGTAAATCGATTTATGTTAATATATAATTACATAAAGGAAAAAGAAAAAGCCTACGGTCCTACAAAACGAAAAAAAAAAAAAAAAACAATCTTGGGCCGAGACGAGGAAGACTAGGTGGATGAAGAGTGAAGTGGAGATGGGCCGCTAGCTGGGTCGGGTTGATATGAAACCCTAGGAAGCATGGAAGAAGTGGATTGGGCTGAATCTGGAATTTGGGCTAGAAAAGGCCAAAACTCAAAACCATAATGTGATGAAGAACCGGGCATGCGATAAACTTGATTTGTAGAAGAATTTAACTGTGAGAAAGTAAACACAGTTTCATTAAATATAACATGCCGAAAAATTAAAAAATTTGTTTTTTGGACAAATTAAAACATTTGTATCCTCTATTATGTGATGGATAGTCTAAAAAACACAAGGTGTAGATCGAACTTGTAATTTGTGACGAGAAGTGGAGGGAAGAAGAGGATAGCATAGACACCCAAAAAATGAAGATGAGAATATAAGAGAATTTTATTGTATAGAATTTGTGTAGGAGATATATAATTACGTATTTTAGAGGGAAGAATGTGTAGAAGTTAGGAGGTCATTTTGAAAGCATGTGGCCAAAACGTAAATGGAATGGAGGCATGAGTTAGAAGAATACGAATAATATTATTGATGGAGGGTATTTTACGTTTGACTTTTCCATTTTGAGGAGATGTGGAGGGGTAAGAGAAACGAAGATGGATGCCCTATGAGACACAAAAATTAGTGAAGTCATTAAAAAATAACACATAATATTGATGACATCATAACTAGGAACGAGAGATATCCATATATCACTGTACACAATTTCAAAAGGGAAAATAGTAACTGTTAAGGAATGATGAAAAGGCAATTTAATATTTCCTAAGAGGACAAGAATAACAAAAAAATTATCTGTTTATTACATGAAATAACATGACCATAATTAAGCATGTGTAAAAACGATGGACCGGGATGGCCAAGGCGACTATGCCATAATGTAGGAGGAATAGCATCAAAAGAAGAGAGAGAGGAGGAGCTAAGTTGTGGACGACTGGTGATAGGATAAAAATCTCGCGAGCTATTACACCTCACGGAAGCATTATTATCAATGGTAAATTGACAAGTATAGTCTAGATTTTTAGATTTTTAATTAAACGAGGAGCATGTAATATGTTGTTTAAGAAAAGAGTGAGAAAAAGAAAAAGATAACACAGTACCTTGAATGGGAATCAAATGACCATTTCCAAGAGTAATTTTATGAGTATTATCCAAATAGAAATAAGACAAGAGATTACCTTCGTTCGAAGTCATGTGTGATGTAGCCCCGGTATCCATATACCATTGATCATTCGGTGGAGAAATGGAAAGAGTATGGAATGCATCAGCCATATCCGTGGGTGTGAATGATGAAGAAGACCTTGGGCCAGATGCAAAGTGTGCTTGTTAAGTTGGCTACGGGCCCTAAAACACCAAATTGCTTGGTTGAAGGAGATTGGCTGACCTAAGAGGTAGTGGGATAAGTTGCTAGAGAAGTCGGCCAAGTTGTCTAGAGAGCCCAAGTTTGTGGGTAGGGCCTAGTGTACAGCCAATTTTGGTGGCCCATAAATGTAAAAAAACCAGAACCAGCAGATGTGGAAAATTGTTGTCGGAATTGATGATTCCCGTGAGACCGTTGCCCTATGCTGGATCGACCACTAGACTTGCCACGAACGCCGCTGGAGTAATTAGAACGGCCACCGTGACCGGAGTTGCGAGATTGGCCATCTCCAAAATTTTCGCAAGAACCGGTGGAATTGGATGCAATAAATGTCGATTGCTCAGAAGGAATGTCAGTCTGTTTTGCACGGGCTGTCTCTTCTAATACGAGCATAGAATGAGCTTTTTAAAATAATTGTAGAGTATCGTCATGGCGAATTTGAGTACCTACATTAGCATAAGCATCAGTTAAATAACAATCAATTGGAAAACTAATCTATCATTGGTAATCGAGACGCTAACGTTAGACAATTGATCAACCAACAATTTTAGGTGTTGATAGTAAGAAGATACAACAACAAAGTTATTCATTTGAATATTTGAGAACTCCTGTTCGAGGTAGAGAGCTTGAGAATTTTTATTATCTGAAAAAATATCATGTAATCGAGACCAAGTAGTGTTGGGAATTAAGCACACAACACACACAAATAATTTGCAAGAATAAAGAGAAACGGAACACAAACGACACACAAGAATTTACGTGGTTCGGTCGCCAACTGCAACCTACGTCCACGGGATCAACTAGGAGGTTTATTTCACTTGTGGTGTCATGGATTACAAGTACAAGCTATCTATTTATAGGAAACACATCCTAGGGTTTCAGATTATTGGGCCGGGCCAACAACAAGCCTTCACAAGCCCAACAATCTCCCACTTGGAGGCTTGAAAAACTTCAAACTACCATTCATATAAAATACTTGTACATCTAGTAATCTTCATCAACTCTCCTAGTTGCAACGGCCTTCTCATCAGACAACTGAAAGGCCCGTCGAAGCTCCCAGGAGCTCCAACACATCAGTCACGGCTAAACCTGCCCTTAACTCGTCCTCGGTCCCTACCGGCTCCCACTGCAAACGCGCACTGCCGGATCCTGGAACATCCTGAGAACAAACACTCTCCATACTCAGCAAGAAATTTTCTGAAGGTGTTTCAACAGCTGGAATACTGGTTCTTCTGACCCACTGTCTTCTAGGAATATTGGCTGAAGCACCGTCTGAGCTCCCACTGCCACAAATACCTCTGACTGGCCTCCTTGAACCTATCCTCGCTCGTTCATCCTGAATCTGACCTGTGGCTCTAGGTTTCCCTCTTGCAAGGACAACCCTCTTCTGCCCACGAGATTCTGTGAACCGGACTTTATTTCTCTGAACTGGGACGGTCACTCCCTCAGACGGTAATCTGACCACGTACAACGAACCACTCTTCTTCCCGCGGGCCATGACATGATTTCCCTTCACGACCTTCCACTGCCCGTCTCTGAACTTCACCTCGTGTCCCTATTCGTCCAACTGCCTGATAGAAATCAAACTTTTCTTCAAGGCTGGAACCACTCTGACATCCTTCAAAGTCCAAAAAACTGACTGGGGTCTGCAATACCATGTCACCCATGCCCGTCACATCAAGAGCTCTATCGTCCGCTAGTCGTACCTTTCCAAAGTTCCCAATAACTAGATTCTGCAATGCTTCACCGCTGTGGGTAGCGTGAAATGAAGCACCAGAATCCATGACCCAGGAATCCACATTGCTCTCCGCACAACAAATAAAAAGATCCTCGTCCGCGGAGTCTTCTGCAATGTTCACTTTGTCTTTCGGGCATTGATTCCTAAGATGCCCCACCTCCTTGCACTTCCAGCACGTTATACCTGAGCTATCACGAGTCTTCGACTGACTCCTTTGTCTGTTCCTGCTCCCACTACCTCTGCTATTCCTTCTGCTTCTGCCAACATGTAACAATTCACCAGATGACTCTGTAGAACTCTTTCTTCTGACGTCCTCGCCAAGAACGAGATCTCGAATTTGATCAAAAGTGAATCCATCGGGTCCCACTGAACCGGTAACCGCTGTAACCGTTCCGGACCAACTATCAGGCAAAGACGATAGCAGTAGCAAAGCTTGAACTTCATCATCGAACTTAATCTTCACTGACGCAAGTCTGGTTAAAATCGAATTCAACTTGTTGATATGCTCGGTAACTGAAGTGCCTTCTTTCATCCTTGTGTTCACCAGCTCTCTAATCAGAAAAACCTTGTTTGTTGCAGATGGCTTCTCGTACATGTTAGACAGCGCTTCCATAATGCCTTTCGCTGTCTTCTCCTTCAGAATGTTGAAGCCAACATTCTTGGTCAACGAGAGACGGATCATGGACATTGCTTTCCGATCCAAACCTGCCCAATCTGCATCTGACATCTTTTCTGGTTTGTCACCTAATACCACGTCCAAATCTTTCTGAATCAGCAAATCTTCAATTTGCATCTTCCACCAACTGAAATCTGTACCATCGAATTTCTCAATTCGAAACTTCCCGTCTTCAGCCATCTCAAAAGACTAGACTAGATACCAAATCAGAAGCTGCCAAATCCTAGCCAGATCTAGCTTACCAAATCAGATGCTGCCAAATCCTAGGTGACAAAAAAAATTTCTCGGAATTTGTGCTCTCGTGTTGTACAACCTCGCTCTGATACCACTTGTTGGGAATTAAGCACACAACACACACAAATAATTTGCAAGAATAAAGAGAAACGGAACACAAACGACACACAAGAATTTACGTGGTTCAGTCGCCAACTGCAACCTACGTCCACGGGATCAACTAGGAGGTTTATTTCACTTGTGGTGTCATGGATTACAAGTACAAGCTATCTATTTATAGGAAACACATCCTAGGGTTTCAGATTATTGGGCCGGGCTAACAACAAGCCTTCACAAGCCCAACAATACTTGTTGGGCCCACATATACCCACAAGGTTGGGCTTCCACCACTTAACTCCACATTAGTATGATACTGTCCGCTTTGGGCTTAAGCCCTCACGGTTTTATTCTTGGGCAACTTCCCAAAAGGCCTCATACTAATGGAGTTAGTGGAACTCTTATATGCTAGTCACCTCTAGCATTATCTTCAGATGTGGGACATGGGTTGACACCCCAACAATCTTCCCCTCAAACCAAGGACCACATACCCGTGTCCTCCCCTAGAGGGACAATCTTCTTGCATCTCCGCAAGCACTAGAATCCTTCCCCTCAAACCAAGGACCACATACCCGTGTCCTCCCCTAGATGGACAATCTTCCTGCATTTCCGCAAGCACTAGATTGGACTCGAACCCCTCAAACTAAGGACCACATACTCGTGGGCCTCCCCTAGACGAAATCGTACCACTGCCGCTCCTTCGACACAAGGCGGCACACAAGGCACCCACAATCGCTAGGTCGACAAGAATGAGGGCCTCCCCACACATCTCTTACAAACAAGCCCATTAACCTTAAGCTCTGATACCACTTGTTGGGCCCACATATACCCACAAGGTTGGGCTTCCACCACTTAACTCCACATTAGTATGATACTGTCCGCTTTGGGCCTAAGCCCTCACGGTTTTATTCTTGGGCAACTTCCCAAAAGGCCTCATACTAATGGAGTTAGTGGAACTCTTATATGCTAGTCACCTCTAGCATTATCTTCAGATGTGGGACATGGGTTGACGCCCCAACAAGTAGTAGCAGCCTAACGGCCACCTTGAGAAAATATCACGATGGCCATTCTAACATCCGTTGTATTATGATCGCATCAAAGCGAAACCATAAGTCAGGATCAGTAATTTGCAAAGAGGAGTGAGATAGAACATCAGAGGGAAGGATGTGTTCTAACACTTGGTATGCACGAGCATGAATTTTAAAGAGGGTTGACCATGTAACATATTGTCTGGTTTGAAGATCTAGAGTGACCTTGATAAATGTAGAAATATTGAAGACTATGAGAGCATGGTGAAAAAAAGAGGACACATGTTTAAGATCCTTAACACTGGCCATATCATTGAAGACAGAAGGTAACGAGAGAAAGAGGAAAAAAAATTATAACTCTAATACTGTAATACCCTGACCCAAATCAAGTAGTTACTATGAGCTTCTAATTAAGTCAATAAATAAAGAATTAATTATTATTATGGGTTAAATTAGAATATACAAAAATTATTAGGGACTAATTAATAAAAAATTAAATATTTTAACCTAAATAGGGAGTAATATGAAGAAAAAGAGAGAAATATTGTAAAGTATAGACGAAAGATGAGAAAGATAAGGTTTTGAGAGGAAAAAAAAGAAAAGAAAAAGAAAATAAAAAGGCGATTATCAGAATGATCAAATTTTAACTTAGGGTTATTATTGGTTTCATAATCCGAAAGTCATCAAAGAGCAAAAGAATTAAGGTTTTATGAATCTCTAGAAGTTAAAGTTGGTGAAAAAGGTAATTTTTTTTAATGTTTTTAGTTATGATGAGACACTAGGATCATATGATTAAGATATATTATGGAGTAAGTCTTAATTTATTATATGGATTGTTGGTAGTGTCTGAAAGGGTTTTAGAAGCAGCATATTTAAGTTAATTGGAATTTACGCAAGCAATCAATACAGGTAGATGGACTATCCCTCTCTGTTTTTTTTTTTATTATTATCTATCATATTATAATATGATATTTTTAAAAATATTGAATTTGAAGGTAACAAATTGTGAAAGGATTATTTGATTTTTTTTTAATTTGGGTATTAGAATTTTGAGCAAGTTTTAATTTTTAGAAATTTTAGATTTTGAATTAGTTTCTAGTTTATGAAATCGTGTGATTTTTACTGTTAGGTAAAAGCTTGTTTTTTTAAAAATTTTGGTTATTAAAAATTTAATATTTTATATATTTAAGTTTATTGATGTTTTGATCAGAATTCTCAAATATTTTTTAGTATATTTTCAACTCAGTATATTTTGTTAAATATGTTTATAGACGGTTCTGATCAAATTTTTTTATATCTATATATTTTTAAATTAAGTTTTAAGTTAGTGAGTGAATATTTTCTTATATAGTTTTGATTAAATTATTATTTTAAAATAAAGAATATTTTTCTTATTTTTCAATATTGTTAAATATTTTAGAATGTTAAATATTTTACATTGAAGTTTTATAAAAATAAGTTCTACATGGATTTTTATAATCTCTATTTTATTGGGGATTAACTTGATGAATAGCAATGAGAGAAACATGTTCCATCATATATATAAAATTATCCATTGGCATGGACAAAAAGTCATCCAAGATATAAGTAAGGCCCTTTCCTACTGGGTATAAAGTTAAGAACTAATATCAGTTAAAACTCATTCGCGAAACACTCAAATTATTTCCCCAATAGTCAAAGAAAAGCAAAGACAAAAAACGAAAAGATATTGATTGAATGTTTGTTTCCTATTGTTCTGAACTATGCAGGTTTTTGAATAAATTATTATAAAATATTTATTTTCTATTTATAGATAAAAATATTGAAAAATATTTATTGTTATTGTTATTATTTTTAAATTGAAGATTTTTAAAGGAATGATTGTTTTGTCTACTGACTATTTTTATATTCACCACCCCTATGTTTCCCAAAATCTAACTAATAGAAATTATTAAAATTTTCATGTTGTATTTGGAGAAAATAAATACCTATGAAGTAGATATTATATATTTTTTATATTTACATATATTTAGTCACTATAAACTAACAGAAAATAATATATATATATATATAAATAAATAGGAAGCGCATTATGAATGTTACGCAAGGTCATAGGTTCGATCCTTACTGTAAACGTTATTTCAAGAGTTAGAGTGAGACCTTCCCCAAGTAAGAGTTGGACTCTGTGAGCGCAACCTGAGCCGAATCTGAATTAGGTCAACAATTTGCCGTCAAATCCCCTCTTTCAATGTTTTGAGCAAGGACATTTTCGTCTACCCAAATGCTGTGCATGAGTTTTTTTTTTCTATAAAAAAATTCCATATAAAAGTGGTTTTAGTGGAAAATTAAAAATTGAAGAATGAATTGGTCCAAACTTTCTTTTGTATTCATACAAAAATTCAATGTTTGTGCAAACTTTCTCATGTATTTATCCAAACTCATAGTAATAAATAATGCTTAGAAGTTTTATTCCATTATTTATAATTTAATAAAAATTAATTCTAACTCTAATTATTCTCATTCTATTAATTTTGGTAACTTTAATTTCTGAGTAGCAACAATCTAACAACTAATCAGACATAAGTTACAACAGAGATGACGAGGATAACAACAACATTATTGATGATTGAATTGAGAATGTTGACAATAGCAACAACGTCAACGAATCATCAGATTCTTATCCAAATATGAAGAAATTTGAAGAACCTAAATATGAATAAAACTCAAATATAAAAAAAATTTATCAAAAACCCAAATATTAAAAACAAAATCAAATATGAGAATATCATCAAATTCTCTCTATCTAAATTTACCTAAATCTAAAGAAAACCCATAATATAGAAGTAAATAAAAATAATGAATAAGGTAAAAAAAATGGAGAATGGATGTCGTCATTGCAGTTGCTCTATTGTCATTGTCATCGTCGTCGCGATGTGTGATGGGCTTCCGTTTGATATGCTAAAGATAAGGTTTATTTACCTATGTTGATTATGAGTAATTAAAGACTTTGAATTTAGCATTTTATGGTTGTCACTTAATCAAACAGAACCTAAGGCAGAGTACACAGCTAGTTTATTGGAAGTATCTACGATTTTAAATTTATAATATCGTAATCCCAAGGAACTGGCGACGACTTAGTAGTAATTATAACCTAATCCTAACGAACATTCTAATATGAATCAATCAATTGTTATCAATATCTTTGAAGGGTGATTATCACAACAGCACATTGCAAGCAATAAAGCATTCAAGAGTAGGCATGCATTCATCAGATTAAGCTCAGTTTATGCAACTTGTTTTATCTTATCTTTGAATATTTTAGATATATCTTGATCCTGATGCAATTATGAACTGATACTAGTTTGTTACCATATCTGAGTTATCTATTGTATTTATCCCTATTATTCTTGGTGTTGGTTAACAGAGATAACCCTACTTATCTAGTGTAGTATCTACAATTAAACAGGTTATGTATGACCGTGGTTAGGAATTATCTATAATCCTAGGTTCAATTTAAAAGCACACACTGTTCAAAAATTCATAATGATGATTTAGCTCTATGATCTTCCCAGAAAAATGGACATAATCTCAACTTGCAAAACATGTATGATATATACATTCATTGTCAAATTGATACCTAGACGAAACAATTCAAAAGCACATAGAAAAGAGTCTAGGGAATAATTATCATAAAGTAGTCACCACTTTATGAGGTCCACCGGTGCTGCCAATCATGTATGCTTTTGGCTGCTCGATCCTACTCTGCACTGCAGAGCGTGGAGGTTCGAGTCCCTCTGCCATTCTATGAGTCTCTTCCTTTTTGCGTATGGCATCACCACTCCTTTGGCAGCATACACTAATTCGGAACTTAATTTGAAAGCCATATTTCGACCCGGACGTTTTCGGGATGCCGCTAATAACCAACGAATGGCAAGTGCTTTTCCTTGCGTGGATCCTATTTCAATGGGAACTTGATGAGTCGATCCGGCTACACGTCTTGCTTTTACTGGTATATCGGGAGTTACTCGACGTATTCCTTGACGTAAAACAGATAGTGGATTTTTTTCTGTCTTTTGTTGAATCTTTTTCACGGCTCGATAGAGAATTTTATAAGCCAATGATTTTTTTCCGTGTTTCAGAATACGGTTAACCAACATGTTAACTAATCGATTACGATAAATTGGATCTGATTTGGCTATTTTTCCTTCTACAGCACCTCGACGTGAGCGTGAAAGGGGTTGAAGAATCCGTTTTCTTTTTATGAGGGCTAAAATCACTTATTTTGTTTTGGGTTTTTTACCCCATTTTGTAGGGTGGATCTCGAAAGATATGAAAGATCTCCCTCCAAGCAGTACATACGACTTTCATCGAATACGACTTTCCGCAGAATTCTATATGTATCTATGAGATCGAGTATGGAATTCTGTTTACTCACTTTAAATTGAGTATCCCTTCCCCTCCCTTTCCTTCTAGGATGGGAAATCCTGTATTTTACATATCCATACGATTGAGTCCTTAGGTTTCCGAAATAGTGTAAATAGTGTAAAAAGTAAAAAGAAGTGCTTCGAATCATTGCTATTTGACTCGGACCTGTTCTAAAAAAGTCGAGGTATTTTGAATTGTTTGTTGACATGGACAAAGTCAGGGAAAACCTCTGAAATTATTTCAATATTGAACCTTGGACATATAAGAGTTCCGAATCGAATCTCTTTAGAAAGAAGATTTTTTGTCTCATGGTAGCATGCTCCAGTCCCCTTACAAAACTTTCGTTATTGGGTTAGCCATACACTTCACATGTTTCTAGCGATTCACATGGCATCATCAAATGATACAAGTCTTGGATAAGAATCTACAACGCACTAGAACGCCCTTGTTGATGATCCTTTACTCCGTCAGCATCTAGGGTTCCTCAAACAATGTGATATCTCACACCGGGTAAATCCTTAACCCTTCCCGCTCGTACTAAGACTATAGAATGTTCTTGTAAATTATGGCCAATACCGGGTATATAAGTAGTGATTTCAAATCCAGAGGTTAATCGTACTCTGGCAACTTTACATAAGGCAGAGTTTGGTTTTTTGGGGGTGATAGTGGAAAAGTTGACAGATAAGCCACCCTTACTGCCACTCTATAGAACTGTACATGATATTTTCACCTCATACGGCTCCTCGTTCAATTCTTTCGAATTCATTGGATCCCTTTCCGCCTTCGAGAATCCCCTCCCTT
>CM049925.1:11537360-11649860 GCA_027405835.1 Asclepias syriaca | reverse complement strand
AGCTAGTTCGTCTCGGACCCTCGACAGAAACACATGGACGCAGCCATGAGAATTCTTCGCTACCTAAAAGCAACTCCGAGACAAGGTATTTTCTTCCTGAAAGAATGAGGAATGGAATTGGTAGCATACTGTGATGTGGACTGGATGGGATGCTCACTCACTCGGAGGTCTAGGACAGGATATGTTCTTCTTTTGGGGGGAGCTCCTATCTCGTGGAAATCAAAGAAGCAATCAGTCGTTTCTCGCTCCTCGGCTGAAGCGGAATATCGCGCCATGGCCAACGCCACTAGTGAAATCCTGTGGATGCATTGGTTGTTAGAAGGACTAGAAACAAGACAACATAGCCCTATACCTCTCTTCTGTGACAACAATGCGGCACGACATATTGCTAATAACCCGGTCTTTCACGAACGAACAAAGCACATGGAAATGGACTGTTACTTTGTCAGAGAACGAGTCGAGTCACAGAAAATCAAGCCGCTTCACGTTGACACGAAGACACGGATAGCCGATCTTCTCACAAAGGCTTTGGGGGCTAAACAACTCAAGTTTCTTCTAGTTAAGATGGGCATGCGGAATCTACACGCTCCACCTTGAGGGGGAGTATTGAGATTGCATATTTCTCTCCCCTTATTTTTCTCTCAAATATCTATGATATTTTATTTACAATTTTGATTATTGTGCAAAAAACAAACACGAAAATATCCTGAAGGTTTCTTTATAAAAAGAAAATATACACAGTGAATAAAAAAAATATTTTGAACCATATTCTTTATAAAATTTCTTATTGATAGAGTATATTAATATATATTTTCCATTACAAATAAAGGTTATATATATTTTTTTGAAGAAAACTTTGGTCACCCTTCCAACTAATCTAGTGTGTATATATATCTATAATTTAGACAGTTGAAGAGGAAAAAAAATTGAAAAATGAGTCCAAAACACATAATAATATTTTTTAGCAGTTCTAAGTCCAAAACACGAGTCCAAATTATATATTTTATATATTTTATATTTAAAATATAAAATGTAATCATAATATAAAATATGTATTTATTATTTTTGTAATTATAATATAAAACATAAGTTTCAATTAAATTTTTATATTTATAGTTGTTCTAGTGGTTAGATATGATTTAGTTAAGGGTGTGGTTGTAGGATTAAATCCTTGCGATTATAGAAAAATATTTTTCAGATTTTTAATAATAAAGTAAAATGACAAAATTATTCTTGAAAATAAAACTCTAATAATTAAAAAATACTCATAATTATAAAAAGATAAAAAAATATTTTTTAGATTTTTAATAATAAAGTGAAATGATAAAATTATCCTTGAAAATAAAATCTTAATAATTAAAAAAAATGCTCATAGATGTAAAAAGATGAAAATACACCTGGGAATTGGATAGAAAATAAAGTATGACAGAAATTTTGTACCTGAGAATTGGATAGAAAATAAAGTATGACATAAATTTTTGACAGCAAATTAGATGATATTTTATAGCTTAAGTGTTAGTTTAAAGAAAAATAAATATAAGTGCAAAAGTTAAATTTTAAAAAAAATTAAGTGTTAGTAAGATAATTTACTATATATATATATATATATATATATAAAAGAACGTTATTGTACAATGGCTGATGAAATCAAATAAAATAATAATCCAAAATAAAAACTTACGCGACTTAATTTAGCGAAAAAACCTGTTTATAATATATCTATTATAAGTTGTCCATATATTTGAATGTTATCGCGGTTGTTAAATTCTATCACTAAATTATGTATTTGTATTAGTGATGTCAAGGCATTAAAGGTAATTTATAAAATATAATCTTATCTTTCTTATATAAAAATAAAATAAAATTTTAATAGTAAAAATAATATTTTAATAATAACTATATTACATATAAATTTGTTTTGTACACAAATTTACAAATTTCTTGTTCAATAAATATAAAAGAGTAATTAGTAAATTTAGTCCAAATAAATTTAGTTTTGACAAAGTTAGTCCCAAAATATTATTAGAGAACAATAAAATTCTTTTGACGGATTCCATCAAAATATCTAAAAAAAGAAATCTTATTTATCTCTAATAAAAAAATTTAAAACTTTAAAAATTAAAAAATATATATATTTTAAAACTTATCAAAATATAAATTTATTTAGACTAAACTTACCCATTGTTCAATATAAAATGTTTATCGTTAGGAATTCAAATTCAGTAATCATTCATTAATTATTCAACAGTAAAAATAAAAATATTTTCACTGGTGCATTTATGTTTGTATGACAAGTAAAAGTGCACATATATATTTATATTTATATATATATATATACAAACACAGGCTTTTTAGGCAAATTTTGGTTCCAACAATGAGTAACAACATATATAAACAATCAGTCATAAGAAGTTAGAATCATAAAACTAATCATATATATATATGCAAATTGTTTGCTTTCAATTTGAAGATGCAGGAACTTTGGACTTTGTTTCCTTCAACATCTTCACAACTTCCAGCATTGTAGGCCTTTTCCATGGCTCATCGCTCGTGCATCGCCTTGCAATGTCAAGAACACTCAGCATTTGATCCCTCCACAAAGCTGCTACTGAACCAGAAATATTACTACTACTTGTTGCATCTAACACTTGATATTCCCTTCCATTTGCAGTCATTCTCCTTACCCACCCGACAAGATTGCCTCCTTCTATGTCAGTTTGTCCGGTGGGTGCTTTTCCGGTCAGCAGCTCTAATATTACAACTCCAAAGCTGTAAACATCGCCTTTAATGGTAGCTATCATTGTTTGACCATATTCCGGTGGAATGTATCCAAATGTACCAGCAAGTACTGTGGAGACATGAGTTTCACATGCACTGATTATCCTTGCCAGCCCAAAATCAGAAACTCTCGGCTCGAAATTTTTGTCCAATAGTATATTGCTTGATTTGATATCCCTGTGGATGATGTGAGGGACAAAGCCGTGGTGCAGAAAGGCGAGTCCACGAGCTGATCCAAGACAGATCTTGAACCGTGTTGGCCAGTCAAGAACTTGTACCGCTGCATTTGCTTCATTCCTTAGCCAGAAATCGAGGCTTCCATTCTCCATGTAATCGTATATTAAGAATCTCTCGTCAGCAAACACACAGTAGCCGAGCAGACGGACTAAGTTCTCGTGCTTCACTTTACCAATTGTTTCCATTTCAGCTAAGAACTCACGATCTCCGTGCAAGTGTCCCCCGTTAAGTCTTTTGACAGCAAGTGTTTTACCTGGCAATGAGGCTTTATAAACTGTTCCAAAACCGCCGTCTCCAATAATGTATCCCTTACTGAAGTTGTCAGTTGCTGTTAGAATATCAGTCGGATTTATTCTTAGCAAAGACTGCTCAAAAGTAGCGATATTAATGCTCAATGGCTCCTTTGGCTTCTTTACCAAGAGCTCATCACAGGATGATGCAGCAGCAGCAGCACCCATGACAAATTTATCTTTACCGCCTTTTTCCAGCATTGCTGCTGCTTCTTGCCTCGCCATTCTCAACCTGAGAAAACCAAGAAGAACAACCATGGATATAACTGTAGCACCAATCGCAATGCCTAACACAGAAGCACGACTTAAATAATCCGGTGCAATCCCATTATTATGAATATTATTGTGATGCTTCCCAAAGAACGCCAAGCACATTTCAGCTTCTTCACAAGTTTGAGACGTACTATTATTGCCGCCTGTGAATCTGTTGCCAGAGAAATTGACGTAACTAAGGCCTTGTATCTCACAGATGTTACAGGGAAAAGAATTCCGGAAGTCATTATTGGACAGGTCAAGATATGTCAAGGCAGAAAGTGATGAAAGTGATGAAGGTAATGTTCCTGTCAGTGAGTTGTTGTGAATGTCCAGTATAGAAAGTGATGTTAGATTGGAGAAGGAGTCGCCAAGGACGCCTGAGAATTTGTTGTCACTGGCATTCAGGACAGAAAGAGAATTGGTGGTTCCCGAGGCAATTGAAAGAGGTCCCGACAAAAAATTCTTGCTGATATCCAAGACTGCCAAACTTTTGATATGCAGCAACAAGGGTGGCA
This sequence comes from Asclepias syriaca, assembly GCA_027405835.1. Classification (NCBI taxonomy): domain Eukaryota; kingdom Viridiplantae; phylum Streptophyta; class Magnoliopsida; order Gentianales; family Apocynaceae; genus Asclepias; species Asclepias syriaca. The sequence goes on along the minus strand of CM049925.1, from coordinate 11,645,785 downwards.
ATGTACCTGATAGCAAATTACTTGAAAGATCAAGCTCAGTTAAGCTTGACATTGTACACATAAAATCCTCCGGGATTGGGCCACGGATCTTGTTATGTGAAAGAAAGAGACCTTGAAGCTTCTGCATTGAGAATAACTCGGGAGCAAGTGAACCTGTCAGAGAATTGAAAGAGAGGTCAAGGGAAATTAAGTTTTCGAGTTTAGAAACACTTTTGGGAATGCTTCCAGTGAGTTTATTTCCTTGCAGGAATAACTCTGCAAGGACAGTGCATTTATCGATTGACTCAGGAATCGGACCCTCAAGTTCGTTATGTGACAAATCAAGCATCCCATAATGTTGCACAAACTCTGAATCTGGCAAAGGAACCTTTTGAAATCCGGAGCAGATCTCCTCCGGTATGGAACCAGAAAACTGATTGTTGGACAAAACAAGGTTATCAAGAAGCTTCAGCTGAGACAAGGATTTAGGAATGGAACCTATCATTCTGTTTGTCCCGAGATCTAAAGATACCAGCTCAGTACACCCAAATATCTCCGAGGGTATCTCTCCGGTTAACTTATTGCCATGTATAGAAAGATTTGTGAGATTTGATAATTTGCCGATGCTAACTGGAATCGTTCCATCAAGGAGATTGTTATCAAGCTGCAATCTCAGCAAGGTCGAAACTTTTGCAAGAGCATCTGGGATTGGACCTTGAAGCATGTTGTTGTTGAGAAAAAGCTCCATAAGCGTCTTTGACTCACAAAGTTGCTCTGGAATCTTTCCGAAGAACTCATTTTTGGAAAGCTCTAAGGTAACCAGTTGAAGTTCCCCCAAGTAACCGGGTATTTCACCAGATAGAGAATTTCCAGATAACACCAAATCTGTCAAACTGAAACAATTCACGAAAGTTTTCTCTATGCTGCCAGTAAACCTGTTATTAGAGAGATCAAGAAAATTCAGTGAATTGGCATTGCATATATCAGCTTCTAACTCTCCGGAAAGCTTATTAGAACTAAGATCGAGCGTTGACAATACAGGGAGATTTATTGATGGTAGAGATCCAGTAAAAAGGTTCTTTGAGAGAACTAGTGTCTCTACTTGTTTCCAGTTGGAAATCCACTCGGGCAGAGGGCCGGACAGGAGATTGGAACCAAGCAGAACAGAAGTCAGAGACTTCAACCCACCAAAATTATCATGTAACATACCCGAAAACGAGTTAAAGGATAGATTTATTATCTTCAGCTTCTTGCAGTTTCCCAACGTTCCAGGGATTTCTCCACTCAGTCCAGCACTATGAGCCATGAGGTAAACCAAATTAGAAAGCTTACCAAAACATTGAGGAAGTTCTCCTTCAAAACCGTTTCGACCTAAATTCAAGTCAGTTAAACTATCTAACTCACAGATCTCTTCAGAAATTTGACCACTGAATTTGCAGCTTTCAAGATCAATTACCTCAAGTTGTTTCAAATTGGAAATTGTTTTCGGTATAGGTCCACTAAGAGGATTTTCTGAGACATCCAGGGTTCTAAGCATCCTCAAGTTTCCAATATCCGGAGGTAGTGGTCCTGTAAGTTTGTTCTTGTGAGCGTCAATGTAAAGTAAGCTTGTAAGTTCACCTATTGTAGACGGCAGATTCCCCGAAAACATATTCTCGCTGAGATCAAGAGACTGCAAGTTCTTTAAATTCCCTAGCTCTTGTGGAAGATTTCCGGAAAAAGAATTTCCATGGACTGAGAGTTCCTTCAGGTTTTCAAGCTTTCCTATAGCTGCTGGTAGGCTTCCAGAAAAACTATTGTCGTCAAGCACAAGTTCTCTGAGAACTTTAAGGTTGGAAATAGTTGGAGGTAGCACACCAGATATCCTGTTTGCACTAAGGTCCAGACTCTCCAAATTCCCCAAACTCCATAAATTCGGAGGAATACCACCAATGAAGGAGCACCGGCTAAGATTAAGGTACTTGAGAGATCTGAATTCTCCAATAGAATCCGGGAACGGAAGGTTTAGCGGTGACAGCACATGTGATAAATCTATTTTGATGACAGAAAAGCCTTCACACTCTATCCCAGTCCAGTTGCATGGAGATGTTTCTGAATGAAACCAACTTGGAATTGCTTGTCTTTTTGAGACAAGAGATTCCCTCAGACCTCTCATTAAGGCCATGTCCCCAATAAAAATGCCATCAGTAAATGGTGAGTATATAACAGAGACTAAGATCATGATGAGTAAATGAGAAGCTTTGATGGTGAACTTGAATCTTGCCATGATGCACCAAGTAAATGATTACACTATAATCGGATAGAATATGTCAACAACTAGATTCTGAAAAGCCAAAAACAGAACTTGTTAAATTTACATAGTTAAATGTCTTATGTGAAAGAACAAGGAAACACTTGATAGTGATAATCCATAAATGTAAGAAATCCAACAGTTTCATAAGATCTAAACAAATTTATTTGCAAGGCCTTCTGAACTTTTGCAACCAATCAATATAATTCAACAGATTTTGTGCAAATAGAGGGAGAAAAATTGATATGGGGAAAACATAAGAAAAAAAAAAGTTCACCCCAGTTACCTTAAGAGGGTCTTTCAAGATCAATACAGCAGCCCAACTTGAAGATTAGTGATCAGAAGCTCCCAGTCACAGTTCTGCCATAAGGAGTAAAAAAAAGGGTAAAAAATGTCAGTTCATGAATTAATTAACATGAAAATTTCACATTAAGTGGCAGCTTAAGAGTGAAATGGTAGCATATTCAGCTTTTCCCAGGCACTTATAATATATTTCAAATCACTTAAATGAAGAAATTAGTTCTTTGAAACCCCACCACCAACTTCTTTAAAGAAAAGGGGAAAAAAAACCTTTTTTTTTCTACAGCTTCAAGAATGAAAACATCAAACTTGCACTTTGGTACAACAAATGTGAGACGAAAAAAATATATCATGGGATTATAAATAAAGATAAAGCTCTGTTTTTCATGATTTGAATGAAGAAGACAAAATAGATATAATACTAAACCAAATAAGAACATAAAGAAATGACTTTATGCCCCTGTTGAAGAAAGTACATTAATGGGAAGAGGATAAAACCGGGTCCCCACTTCCCCCACCATCAAAACTGCTACTCCTAATCAACTGTGAAAAACCCAAAACCTTGAGAATCTTCTCTTCTGGTACAAGAAGATGGAACAAACAAAAAAAAAAAAGGTTGATTCTTTTATACCTTTTTGGCTTTGGGCTCGAGAAAGATTTCAGAAGAGAAGAGAAAAAGGAAACACAGAGTTTCTCCCACACTTACTTCCCTTCAACAACTCATGATCATTTCAAGCCCATTTTTAAAAAAGAAATGAAAATCACATTTCTAAACTAAAGATATACAACACAAGGGCTTGATTCAAAACTATTGAAAAAGATATACCTTTCCTAAGTAATTTCCAAAACCCAGAAATTCTCTTGCAAAAAGGGAAAAAAGAAAAAAAAGAAAAAAAGAAAAAAAGAAAAGCAAACAAGAAAGCTGTATATCCAGAGAGTCCTTCTTTATTTTTATTTTTATCTCGTGTTTCCCCAAGAACAAGAACAATACAGCTGAGCTAAGAAGGATTCCTTCAAGATAAAAAAACAGTAATCAAAAACAGTAATGACATAATGGGGTACTCATTCATTCATCACAAGTTAAACTCAAAAGGAGGGGAAAAGAAAAAAAAAGAAAAGAAAAGGGCAAAAAAGAAAAAAAGAAAAAAAGAAAAAAAAATGAGATGAAAACAGAGACTAACATAACAAGAACACGTTACCTTTATGAAAATCTGCTGCTGTTTACTGTTGGCAGAGCTGCTGGAATAGTATTAGTATAAATATACATATATATATATATATATATATATATATATATTACAGAGAGATACAAAATAATAGTATCGCCAGAAAAATCATGCTTTTCCGTACTGAAACTCAACAAACAAAGACAAGTTTTAGGATCATCACTCACAAAAAAAAAAAAAAAACATGAAAGTAGTATTCTTCACTGTTGCTTTTACTGAAGAAAGAGAAAAAAAAAATCAAAATCATGGCGTTACATATGGATATCATTATGCACTCCCCACGACGTCGTTTTCTAATAGGTGTAGAGTGGGGAAACATTTCTGGGGATTTGTGACTTCCAATCATAAATAAAACATTTTTAAAATTAAGGTTTGTAATTTATTTTTAATAATATTTTTTTTAAGGTAGTTTTGAAATATATTTGAATAAATTATTTTTAATTAAAAAATAAATAAATAAATAAAATTAGGGAGAAAAAAGGGGTTGGGAAATGTGAAGGGTGATGATGATGCGTTGGTTGTCATTTTTCAGTTACAAAATATTTTCTTCCTTCCTTAGAATGAAGCCAAAAAGTGAGATTTTTGGGGGTTGTGGGACCCAAAGATCTCCTCTTCTCTGTTCAACGGTTGCGCTTGTACTCTCTCTCACCTTTCTATTTTACCTTTTTACCCTTCTTTCTTTATTATTATTATTATTATTATTCTTTTGAAAAAATTCTAGTAATCATGAAAACGTAATATAAAAATTAAAAAATATTTCGAATTTTTCAAAATAAAGTTTTTAAAGACTTACAAATTTTAAAAAAAATAATAATAATTTAAATTTTGAAATATATATATATAGGATTTACAAATAAAATCCCTTACAAAATAAGTGAGAAGTTTGGAGAAAAAAGAAACACAATTTGAATTTTTGATTCTCATAAATATGTAAAAGGGAAAAACTCTTTAAAAAAAATTGAAGCAAACAAAATGCGATATTTTAAATATAAATGTATATAAAACAAATGCCCTCAAAATTTAGAAATAGTAAGTTGAGGGGCTAATTTTCAAAGTAATTAGAACATTTAATTTTTAAAATAAAAATATGTGAATCAAATAAAATTTAAAATATAACTAATAAAATAGAAAATAATATAGATACAGTATCATATATATATATATATATATATATATATATATTCTAACCATTAATCACAAACTTTAACCATAAGGAGACTTCATTTTATCTTCCTTTACCCAGCTAATCTCAAATAACATCTTAACAAAAAATTAAAATCAAGCACTGCAGAAATTAAGCTCAAATTTAAATTAAAAATGTAATATTTATCCACATCAATATCGATATGTAAAGTGAATATATAATAGTATATAAAAATGAGTTTATATATTTATAATTATTTGAGATATCACTTTGAATACAATCACAACAATACTAAATTGTTGATGTATAAATTATTAATAAATAAATATAAAACTTTAATAAATAAGATATTAAAAAAGATAAAATATAAAAATGATGAAAAAAAATATTAAAAAATTCAAATAAATAAATGCTTAGTCAAATACAAACATTAAAATAATTATGTTTTTATGTAAAAATAGTTATTTTGAAATAATATAGTTTAATTTATATAAAATTACGCTATTTAAATTAAATTTGAATAATTGGTTAATTTGATCCCAAACAAATTTATTTTTGGCAAGCTGAGTCCCAAAATATTTTTTTTTTAACTTTTAAGGTCCCAAACTTTTTTTGTAAAGAATAATAAGGTCCTTCTTGACGGATTCTGTCAAAATTTCTAAAATTTTAACGGTTTAGTTAATTAAAGACAAGGATAAAAAAGTCATTACATGTGAAAATAAAGAAACAAAATAATAATAATAATAAAATATTTAAACGTAGAGATAAAAATGTTTTCATATTTTTTTAATTTTTATTTTGAAAATGTCATCATATTTAAAATTTTAAAAATAAAAAATTTGTCAAAATAGTGAGAATATCAAAAGTCGTCGTCAATCTTCTTCTTCTCAGGTTAATCTTCTTCTTCTTCTATCTGACACAAGATTTTTATCTTTTTCTAACATTTTTTAAGAAAGGAAAAAGAAAAAAAAAGTAATTGAAGAAGAGGTATTTATAGAAAGAAAAAAAAACGAGAAAGAGAGATTTAGAAAATTCAAATTTTAACCAATGAAAAGAAATAAAGTTACTTTGTTTCAAGAGAAAGAGGACAGTGGTAATATTAAAATACTCAGTGAATCTTCAATCATTAAAACTCATTTGACAAATCAAAGTTGTTCTAGACGACAAGAAACGAATTCAAGTGGGAGCAAAAATGGAATGTTAAATTCAAAGACATTTGAATCAATGTTTAAGTAACTATTCGCATTCCTTATCATAAATATATTTGAGTAAGTATTTAAAGATCTATGGGTAAGAAGAGAATGAACCAGAATTTAAACTCAGATTCATATTAGAATTTATCTTCTTTTGTTTTTCTTTCTCTTTCTTACAAAAACGCTTTTATTCTTCTCTATTTATTTCTTTTTTCTTTCTTCAAAGATATCAAAAACGGATAAAAATTTTGTATGAAAGAAGAAGATTGACTAAAGATTTTGATATCCTTTGATAGATTTTTTATTTTTTAAATTTTGAATGTGAGGACATTTTTATTCCTTGTTTAAATATTTCTTTATTTATTTTCACATGTAATGACTTTTTTATCCTTATCTTTAATTAACTAAAGACAAACAACCGTTAAAATTTTAGAAATTTTGACAGAATTTGTCAAGAATGACCTTATTATTCTCTACAAAAAAAGTTTTACAAAAAAAATTTGGGACCTTAAAAGTTAAAAAAAATATTTTAGAACTTAACTTGCCAAAACTAAATTTGTTTTGGGATCAAACTCACTAATTATTCAATTAAATTTATACTAAATAACATTTTGGGAATGATACTTTCTATTAATAGAAAATTAAAGTAACATCATCAAAATGTGAATTCCATTAATAGAAAGTCGCATGCAACTTCTAGACAATGAAGCCTCAATTTGAATGGACAAAACTTGAGATTAAGCCTAAAAGACAAAAAAGGAAAAAAAAAAAAAAAGTAACGTCAATCTTACCTATGGTTTCTTTCTCTTTTTTTTTCTCAAACTTAACAACCCGAATTTTGTCCTTTTCTTTTTTCCCTCTTTTGTGATTTGACAAAACTCCCCAATTTGCAAAATTAAAGGGAATATATATATATATATATATATATATATATATATATATATATATATATATTAAACACTTAAAATTAAAAAATAATCCAAACTTTTTTTCCCAAACAACTTCCAAGAATTAAAACAAGTTATTTCTAAACTTAAAACCAAAAAATATTACTATAATAAATACTTTTAAATATTAAAAAATATTTTTTTGATTTAAATAAGAAATAAATAATTATCCAATAAATTTATTAAATTTTAATTCAAATCTATTATAATTCAAAAGTTTATTCGAATAAAATTTCATAAAAAAATTTCATGTGTAGTTATATATTCTAAATTATTATTTTTTAATTGGTTTCTAATTATTAAAAAATAGTGAAAAAATCAAGGTCATATTACAAAGAATTCACGCCGGTCCAAATTCCCTCCAAGAAGCATATCTTCCCTCTAAGATTCCTTTGCCTTCTTCACCCATAAACCCCAAACTCCTCATATTTTTTTTTTTCGAATTCCCCCATCAATTTCTTCATATGGCAACTTCAATTCCATTATCCCATCCTTTACATAATTTTCCTATATTTTCTAGACCTAAATTTCTTGTACCCAAACAAATCTCCATTTCAAATCACTCCCTAAAACCCATTATCTCTATCCGCTCCAAAATCCCATTCCCGGAAACTCGGAATCTCCTAAGCTCCTTTCGTTCCCGGGAAAGTTCGTTGTTAGTTTTTTCAGTTGGAAATGGGAAGAGAGAAGGGAATCAAATCTTGGTGGGTGAAGATTCTGCGGAATTTGACTTGTCTAAACAGAAGATTTCTTCTTGGGTTTATTTTTCGGCCATTTTAGGTGTTGTTCTGTTTCTTCTCAATGTTTTTTGGATTGATAACTCTACTGGGTTTGGCAAGGACTTTATCAATGCTATTTCTTCCGTTTCTGAAAGCCACGAGGTATAATTTTTTTATGTATATTAACTATATTATTTCTGGGAATTAGTTAATTCTTTTTTTCTTTTGTAGTAAATTTGATTAAACTATTTGTTGAGCTTTGATTTTTTTTGGTTCTTGTAGTAGAATCTGATTCATTACTCCATTTCAGAGCTTGGATTTTCCTGTTCGGTCCCAGAGGCTGATAGAGATAATTATTGTATTTGAGCTAACAATCGTATCATATGTAGTTGTTCTTATCTTTTGGCCTAACTCTTAAGGATGAAGGCCTAATTTTAAAGATAATAGGAAAATTTTGGTGAACATCTTTCTCTGGGTTGGAATCCAGTCTACCAAACAAACCAATTTATATGTTTATATATATATTTACTGAGAAGGCAGTGGCTATGTTAAATTTCTAGCTATCACGATCATCACATGTGGACGGGGGAACCTTATGGTACCTCCGGCTTAAATACGATTAAATTTACACATTTGAAACTGATAGTGACAGTTGATGAAGGATTCCATTAGTCTACTCTTGGTGCCCAGTTTTTGGCTGAAGAATTGACACGATTCTGATCTTTAACAAGCTTTTATGTTCAATTAGACTTTAATATATACTAAAACGATTCACTGGCTAGTATGGCAGTTTCTGTTTGCTGATTATGCTTTTACAAGAACCCAAGGTATTGTTTTCAATTAGTAGCTTCAGAAGACAAAAATTTGATATTTGAATGTATTCTGATATTCTGATTGAATTAGTTTTTAAAATTGTTGGGAGTTTACTATGGTATACAACCTTTCGGGAGGGTAGGAAAAGCATATAACAATGCACACAATTGATAATAGAGAGAGAAAAAAGAAAAGAAAGATATTGCTCTCTCAACTAGACATACATTCACGGAAACGAAGGTGAAAAGTTCATTATATAATGTTTAGACTGATAAAATTATGGACCTTTGTCTAAAAAACTTTGGTGTGATAACCAACATTAAACTAAACTGCACAGCACAACCATTCAATTCTAAGGGTCTGTGTATCCTTTTTTTAATTTCTATTGTAGAAGAGTAGTGGATCAAACAATAGTCTTGTTGCATTTGTGTTCTTATGTATTAGTTGATTTAATATTCCTTCACTTTGAAAATAAAAGTAATTTGAATATTTTACTAGATATCTGATTTGCAAATAGGAAAGCATGAACTGGGTCTGGGATGACAGAATATATCATAATCGACTTATTGACTTCAGGATATTATAACCGTTTCTGAATAGGATAGTGTTTGGGAGGAAATTTTACTCTAAATATTTCACTAGATATTTCCGAGAATTGCATTATAATCAGTTCACACTTTCCACATACTTTAAGTATACTCTAGTTTAACCATGTTACAAATTATAATCACAGATGTTTTCACCTCAAGTACTAAGTTCCATCATTTTGTTTTTGGTGAACTTTAGTTTGCACTGATGTTTATAATAGTTTTTTATTTTAATGTATTTTAGTATTTCAGTTCTATTGATATTGTGTGTATATATATATATATATATATATATATATATATATATTTCATCTATTCATATACATATTATGCCTGGAACAAAAGTATGCTGAGCCAAGAATAACATATTAAAATTTTCTGTTATACTGTTTGCCTGAAGCTCCTACTAGCAAGCAACTCTGTCCTGTGCATTAGCCATTATGATTCTGATTGCCAATCAGATACATTATTTTGCAGGTTGTAATGCTCACCCTCACTGTAATTTTTGCCCTAGCCCATAGTGGCCTTGCTAGTTTCAGAGACACAGGTGAGAAGCTGATTGGAGAACGTGCTTTCCGTGTCTTGTTTGCGGGGATTTCTCTTCCATTGGTTGTCAGTACTGTTGTGAGTATCAAGCAAAAAAATTGCCAACATCTAAGTACTTTCATAGTGTATTCTTTTACAGATATGTATAACGATTAATAAATGTTGATTTACTGATGAAAGTTTTGATTATTGTGCTGTAGGTGTACTTCATTAACCATAGATATGATGGCGTACAGTTATGGCAACTCCAGAATGTCAGTGGCATACATCAACTTGTGTGGATATCTTCATTTATCTCTTTCATTTTCCTTTATCCATCAACCTTTAATTTATTGGAAGTTGCTGCTGTTGACAAACCAAAGATGCATCTTTGGGAAACTGGGATAATGAGAATTACCAGGCATCCACAGGTACTGTCTTTGGTTTTTCTGTATTCATGTATCCTTCTTCTGTGTCTCATAGTTAGGGAATATTCTTTTCATAGTTATACAAAGGAATATTGCAAAAAGCATGTAGAGATGATTCATGAAACAAGTAAAAGAGGCAAATAGGTGAAAATATACTTATTATTTCCTGAACATGCGACTAATTTGCAGGGAAGCTGTGGCTGTAGCTTGTCATGAGGAAAAAACATTCTGCCAAAAAATCTTAAGCTGTTTGCATATATCCAATCAGTCATCCCCTTCTTTCAATTAATTTCACTGATGTAAAATCATGTAATTTTATTTGCTTTTTCAGGAATGGTTTTTCTCTGCCGTGATAAGTCTTTATTTGTAACAGTTCACAGCAATAAGCCTCTCAAATAAGCCTTTCAGCTGAACTATGAAAACTTTAGTGCAACTATAGATAGTCTTGATTTTAGAAATGGCTAAATAGAAATTTCTTGACTAAATGACTAAAGATAATCTTTCTTGATTTTGATGGTATGAAAAAACAATGTTTGTTTATAATTTTGTGTATATATTTCATATACATCCAATTCTCTCTCATATATATATATATATATATATTGCATTTGAAATTTCTGCATTCATGCTTTTATAAACACTTTCCATTTTGAATTCCTGTTCCACAGTGTTTTAACCAGTGATGTAACTTCTGCATGCTGACATATTATCAGTCTAATGAACCTTTTCTTTTTATTCTCTGTTTAGATGGTGGGACAGGTAATATGGTGTCTTGCACACACTCTTTGGATTGGGAACTCTGTAGCAGTTGCAGCCTCGATTGGTTTAATCGGTCACCATTTATTTGGTGTCTGGAATGGTGACCGGAGGCTGGCTATCCGATACGGTGAAGAGTTTGAAATTTTAAAGAAGAGAACAAGCATCATGCCATTTGTAGCTATACTTGACGGCCGTCAGCAGTTGCCTGAAGATTATTACAGGGAGTTTTTGAGGTTGCCATATCTTTCCATTACAGTGTTAACTTTAGGTGCGTATTTTGCTCACCCTCTCATGCAAGCTGCTAGTTTTAGGCTCCATTGGTAGTTTTTTTATATCATAAACCTCACTTACTGTATATGCTTTTCTTAGTTTTGATGGATTTGTCCCAAACTCATAAACTATCAATGTATATTTTCTCTGGGAAATTGCATTTTTGGATATTTAAGGAAGAGACCTCCTATTACCCGCTGTGTTTTGTGACAAAATGATTCCTTATGTATGTATATGTAGAATAGTCTCACTGTTAATTTTCCAAGGGAAAATATAATGACTTTGAGTTATTCCCTTCTCCTCCCTATATAATCATTTGGCAATTTGTTTTTTTTAAGGTCCCTCAGCTATTATTTTATATCATATTAAGGTTCTTTGTAAATTAGCATATTTGATCATTAATATTTAGTTATTTATTTAAAGTTCGGTCTCTTTCTTCCTCTACCTTTTTTTTATAATAATAATAATAAAAAGTACTATGTAAGATAGAAAATAATAATAAATTCATTTTTTAAAAAAAATATTTAGAGAAAATTCTTCAAAATATAAACAATCAATATCAAGTATTCGTTAGCTTAATTTTTTTTTATATATTTGGTCTTTTTTTTTCAGGGTTTTAGATACTTAGACTTTGTGTACAAGTTTTTAGTTCTTCACAGTTGTAAAAACTAACTAACCCTAACTAGTTGTTGACTCTTCATCAACTAGAACAAATGTAAGAGGAAATATATGGTTATTTGCATCTCAACCATTAGCAACTAAAATAACTCCTTTATAAAGTTCTTTTAGAAATATTTTATCAAAATATATGACTAGACGATAATAATTGAAACTCAAAATTGACGACTTGTATGACTAAAACATATAATAAAAAAGATCTTTTGATTCTCAAAACTATTTTGATGATGTTTCTAAATGTAAGATAATACTTGGATTAACTTGTTCTAAAGATTGCATGTATTTGAGCAAAATGGTGAAAGTATCACTCCAACTGCCATACAAAAGTTCAATTACTATTCTCTGTGCATACCACCCTTTTCTATATGAACTGAAAAAGTTTTTGTACATCTTGTTTTTACTACACTAACATGTACTTTAGGATCATTTCAGATGGGATAAGTAACGTGTCTTGCAATGTACTTATATGATCTACCATGCACCATTAGATTGTTTTGAAATGATCCTAATATAACAATTGCATGGATGCTCTGTTATTATTTTTTTTTTTTTTGCACTCAACCGTCCAAATTTTGCTTTTGCTTTTGTTTTTGACAACTATAAATTCTCATCCTTGTACAATTGACCACTTTCTCACATCATATGTAGCTTGGGCTTTGCCAATAAATCTCATTCTAATCTTAACTCAACATCATTTTTAGACCATCTTTGTACGTTAATGGATGTTGGCTATACAGATCACGTGAGCAATGGAATGAATAATTACTTGTTTGACCATGATCAAAGTTTGAGAAGATGACACAAATATTTCTTTGTCAATTTCATGATCATGAGTATCCTTGTTTACATCTAGCTCATTTTCATTAGGACCCTTACTTGACAGATAACCATCGACATCTGATGCTTGACCTAGATCATTCCCATGCAAATTTGATGCCCCAATAATATTTTCACACGGTGTCATTGACCTTAGATTTGGCGAATCAATTTCAGGTTTAATGATGTTTTGAGTTTCTACACCATCATGAATTGGGGTAAATATGTGTTGAAGTATTGGGGGTGAGAGAAAAGGCTGACCATCCATCAAAAGTGATGTAAATGATCTCATATTGACATTAGTTGTCTGTTAGGAGAAATCGATAGACCATTATGAGATTCTACTCTATATCTCTCGTTGTGAGTAGTTGTAATGTCTCCAAACTCAACCAATACTTACCAACATAATAGATTCGCTCCATGTATCATGATAACCGTTCATATGCTGCCGTCGATATCTCGGATTTCCAATCAATACTAGAGTGATCGATAGAGATATGCTAATACTCCAATACCCCAAACTCAAAGTTCCACACATTTTTTAATTTTCTAATCGTAGTTGATACCGAAAATGTATCATATTTCAATTTATTCTCACTAAATTTACTAGCATTTGGCATAAACACAACTAATTGATGATAAATATTTTGCCATTCAATTAATGACTTATTGCACATTGGCATAATAATTGTCTCATCATCAACACGCAAACCCAAAGAATGACTACATCTTGAAGAGTAATAGTCACATCTCCACACATGAGGTGAAAAGTATGAGTCTCAGGGCGTCATCTCTCACTCTCATTGGTGCAGACTCGTATAAATTCCAAAAGTTAGAGTCAAATTGTCTCATAACAAGCGAAATCTCTAATATCTTTAAGGAATTAGACTGTCAAATGAGTGATGATTAGTGATTACACGACTATGTTAATAATGTTTGATTAACGGTGCCATGATAAATTTTATTCTCTATATTCGAATCCACATTCCTATAGATTCAACAACAAAATTTCAATGACCATAAAGAAAACAAATTTGATTATTTACGAAGATTCATGACTATGAATTTTGGTGAGTCAATGATATTTATTTTCCAAACATGCATTCAAAGAGAAATCTCTAACAATACAAGGTGTCACAGAGTGTCTCTCCTAATAGACCATTAGAATAAGCACTCAAATTTTTCTCTAACTATCAAGCACACAGCAGTGACACTTGTGCTAAATTAGAGCAATTTAACAAAAGAAGGGAACAATACAAGCAATTACAAGAAAATTTGCCTAACTTTTTCTATATCAACAAATAGATAAGGATTACACAATTTTGAGCACCTATGAACAAAGGCTGCTCGACCAAGAACACAAGGCTAATGCTAGAATACAATGCACAAGTATTCTATCTAACTCACAAGTGTTTCCTCTTAGTGGCTATTTATCACATTGCTTGCTTTGCCAATGTTACCCACAAATTGCCCCTTATTTATAGACGCAATTAGAGTTAGGCCTAACTTAGGGTTGTCCCACCTGCACAACCCATCTTTAATCTTTCAAACCTTTTAGGACTCTCGCTTTGACTAGGGTTCTAATTCTAATAACGATCCAAACTTGTGCCATTATTCATGCTACAGTGTTTGTCTCGTTGATCATAACTTAGCCCGCACACATTATTCGGTCCTCTATATAAGTTTGGCACACAACCAAATCCTTGAGTTCATGTCTATACATAACCTTGCATCATGTCGCCAAGACTGTCCTATGCCTTGGGACAAAGGGTCTCACACAAGGAACTAAGTGTCACCTCTGTCATACCAAACAAGTGGTCGTATAGTGTTGATGTCAATAGAGCCACAAAATACAAAAAATATTCCTATTTAGCTAGATTATATGCACTATTGTTATAAAAATGAGGGACATAACTAATAAACCCAAAAAGTGTTGAGATAGTAGATTTCTCCCCAAGAGCAAATTCTTCCTAAATTTCAAATCCTTAAATTGTTGCAAACAATTTAAATATGTGATCATGCTAAATGTGTGCCTCAAAAGTTCCCAAGTCCAATGAATGTAAGGTGCAACCATTATTTTTATTTCATTTTATTTTTATTTGTAAGTATCTTTGAAGTCAACCGCTACTTTATAATTTTGAAGGCTTAAAGCGATTCAAGTTACTACTATTATTATCTCTCTTATGTTATTTCAACTTGTTTTTGAGTTCGACAAAAAATAATAAATTTTATAACCTAATGCTCTGTAATAAAAGATTATTTACAAAAAATTCACTATTATCAATATTTGTGAGTCAATGAAAAGAAGAAGTTATTTTTTTAATTGTTAAACTTATATTCAAAGTAAAATATCATATAATACTAGATCCAAGGTCTCCTTAAAAACCTAAATCTTTGTCACACCAAATAGTTGGTGGCAACATGATGAGGCCAATAGAGCCACAAAATACAAAATACAAAATAATAAATAATAAAATTTCCTACCTAATTAGTTTATATGCACTATTATTATAAAAATTTGGGACAAAATTAATAGACAAAAAAAGTGTTGAGGAAGTATATTTCTCCCCAAGAATAGCTTTTTCTAAGCTTTTAAATCCTTGGATTGCTGCAAACCATTAAATTCATGAGCATATTAAATGCATCCCCCTCGAAAGATAACGAGTCCAAGGTCCAACTATTATTTTATTTTAAGTTTACATGTAGTTATAGTTAATATATATATATATATATATATATATATTAATATTATACACAACTTTGGAGGAAATAATATATAGGGTAAATTATCGTCCTTAGCACTTGGAACTTTTAAAAACTCTACATTTTACACTTGTATTTATTTTTCTTTGAACTAACACTTGAACTATAAAATATTATCTCGTTTGTCTTTCCGTCCAAAATTTTCGTCAGACTTCATTTTCCGTCCTAAGAAAAAATCTATATTTTGCACCTGTATTTATTTTTGCTTTAAACTAACACTTGAACTATAAAATATTATCTCCTTTGCCTTTCCGTCCAAAATTTCCGTCAGACTTCATTTTCGGTCCAATTTTTAGGGGCATTTTCATCTTTTAAAATCATTAATATTTTAAAATCCAATTATTAGGCGCATTTTTCGTCTTTTAAAATTATTAATATTTTATTTTTAGGGATAATTTTGTCTTTTCATAAAATAAAATTTTAAAAATTTTGAAAAATCTTCTTAAGTTGGAGGGATCTGATCCCTCAACAACACAAATGACAAAATCATATTAATCCACTACAACAACTATTAACATATTAATTTATATGGAACTTATATTTTATATTGCATACTAGATGATGCCAAAATAAATTTAACATAATTATATTTGTGAACCCTTACATTTAAACCACAACCATATAAACAATAAATAAGCATTTACCATTTGAACAAATACAAAAATTTATATCATTTGAAAATTATAATAAATATAAAGATTCTAAAAAAATATTATCCAAACAACACAATTTAAACCATGTCTTCGTAGCCATTTCCTTCCTCAAACCTTGAATTTTTTTAATGCCATTGTAAAAAAAAACTCAAAATTTGTATTTTGCAACGAATTCGAAACAAAAGAGTTGAAGAAGCACTTCAGAGCTGAGGAAGGTGACAACAACAAAAACTTGTGGTTTGAATTGTATCATTTGATAATATTTTTTTTTGAGAATGTTATATTTAATATAATTTATATTTAAAATAATATAAAATGTAATCGCAATATAAAATTTAAAATATAAAATGTAATCGCAATATAAAATGCGTATTTATTATTTTTTGTAATTATAATATAAAACATAAGTTCTAAATAAATTTATATATTTATAGTTGTCCTAGTGGATAGGTATGCTTTAATTAGGCGCGTGGTTGTAAGATCAAACATTTGAGATTATGAAAAGCATATTTTTTCAAAATTTTAATAATAAAGTGAAATGACAAAATTATTATTGAAAATAAAACCTTAATAATTAAAAAATGCTCATAATTATAAAAAGACGAAATTTTAGACGGAATGACAAATTATGTGATATTTTATAACTCAAGTGTTAATTTAAAACAAAAATAAATAAAAGTGCAAAAACTGAATTTTTAAAAAGTTCAAGTGTTAGTAGGATAATTTACCGTTAAAAAAATTGAAAGAGTTAAAATCATGGTTACATAACCATTAATCTACATGGGTATCGACGAGTCAGTCATTGCATACGGAATTTTTATATTTAATTTTAAAAATTTATTTAAATATATATTTTTAAAAATAAATTATTTAAATATTTTAAATAATACAATAATTTTAATAATAATTAATAATTTTTTAAAAAATATAATGATAATTAATCAAAATTTTTAATAAAATAATTATAAAATATTATATTTAATAAAAATATATAATATCTAATTAAAAAATTCTAATATTTCAAAAATAAATAAAAAACAAAATCAAATAACTTGAATTATCACTAAATATAATATTAATATTATTTTATTTAATAAATAAAGTAATATAAAACTAACTAAATAATAAATCCATCCAAATTTTAATTATAAGTACAATATAATATATATTAGTGTAAACTATTTTCACAATACCTAAACTTTTTTAGAATCAAGTTTAATACTTATATTTGTTTTGTCGCCTTGGCAATGCTCCAACTTTTAATACGTCCTACAAACTGCCTTTCCGTCCATATTTTTGTTAAATGTTTTTTACTGTTTTGGGTAAGAGCATTTTTGTCCTTTAATAAAAAAAATTCTTTAATTTTTTTAAAGTGTAATTTTATAATTTTGAATAAAAATTAAACTCTAACCTAGTTATTATTTTTCTTTTTTTCTATTATTATTATTATTTTAATGTAATGCTGCCGACACTATCTATCACAATGGAGATATCGGCAGTAACAATAGTTTGCGATAACGGCAGATTCTGGGAGAGTTTCTTGCCGTCGGATTATTCTGATATTTTACCATATTGTCTTTTTCTGTCAAATTCTCCTCTACGAAAGAACTTTTCATGTTTTTTGTAATTTCATCATTTTAGATGACGATAAAATAGTCAGTTGATTCTTAAACAACATCTATTCTTATGAAATTATATGTATATATTATATTGATGTACTTTAGTATATGATTTTTGAAAAAGCTTTTCTTTTTTTAAAAAAAAATTAGCAAAGCTTTTCTGAAACCCTAGTTATTCTTCCACATCGACGACGACACATTAGCAATAGCAGCTACAAAATTTGTGGCAAATCTAGCTTCCATCTGCCAGCGAGTGGAAGCTTCTATCTGCCTTCATTTTTCATTAGTAGATAAACCTTCAACAGGTACAAAAAATCGCTTAATAGCAAAGTCAAGATTTTTTTTCAATTGGGTTTAACAAAATTCACCAAGCCCTCTTCCCCACATCTACAAATCAAAAAATAAAAACAATTTTTTTTGAGCAAAGACAAGATTTTTCCTCAATCGGGTCTAACAAAATTCACCCAATTGAAGCTTTTTTCCCACAACATATCCATCCCTTAAAAAAATAAAATAAATTGCTTAAACAAAAATCACCCAAATTGAAGGTCCTCTTTTCCAAGACAACAAATCCACTAATGACTATCTTGAGAATCTCACAATTCTCTTTCCCTTTGATTTTATCGATTTTATCAGTGTCGCTATGTCGCCGCCGTTGTATCATCGTTGTTGCCGCTGTTGTATCGTCGTTGTTGCCGCCGTTGTATCGTCGTTGTTGTTGCTGTTGTATCGTTGTTGTCGCCGCAGTTGTATCGTCGTTGTCGCCTTTATTGAATCATCGTTGCTGTCGCCACCATTGAATCATCGTCGCTGTCGCCACCATTGAATCATCGTCGCTGTCACCGTCATTGAATTGTTGCTACAGTCGCCTCTGCACTATTGACTATATTTTTAGTGTTTTCATGCTCAAATATTTGAAATGTGTACTAATAATTTTTATGTATTTGTATTTGATACATTCAAAAAAGGCATGAGGTGCTCCCAAAGTTTAGAAGATGATTGAAGAGACTCACTACCCAAGATAAACTTGAAAAAGTGTATTATTTACCTATTATACAATTTTTATGATTTTTTAAAATTATAGAGGAGTAATTTATTGTTATATTTATAAAATATGTTTATATTATTATTGAGAATTGTATGCTAGGCCATACTAGGATTCTTGTGAATGAAAATTGAAAAATTCAGATTGCTTCTATGTGAATGAAATATAAGCATGCATTTACTTTCTTGAAATTAGATAAAAATTTCCCACTCCCCACTCCCCACATTCTAAATTACAAATTCAACCCACTCAAACACTATTACATTTATCATATATATATATATTATATTATATATATAATATATATAGATTATAATATATATGTATATATCTTTCTTGGTTTGTAGTTCTTTGTTTGAAAGTTAGATAAACAAAGATGAAATTGCAATTTGAATTAATACACCGTCCTTTTACAAACAACAAAAGAACAAACTAGATAAGTTTGTTTTAGTTCTGTGCATGTAGAGCATAGCATAGCACAAAATTTTCAATCCCTCTAATTTTCACCGTATTTTGTCAAGAATATTTGAAACAATTAGGATAGTTACACTTTTAAAAAGGTAATCTAGTATTTACACACACAAAAAAAAAGAACTAAGTTATGAGAAAACATTTCAGTTCTACATTATATATCTTGGATTTCCATAGTAAATATGTATGCTAGATTTGGTACCTTCTTTGCCTTCCAAATCCCATCAACTATTATATAAAACGAACATAAAAGTTGTAAGACTATCAAAAAATATTGTAACATGATAATAGGGTTATACATATTTTAGCCTAATTTTATATATTATATTTTATCTCAACTACCAAAATTACATTACTAATGTGATCTCAGATACCAAAATTTGATAAGAATTGTAAGAAACATCATTTTAGTTTAATTTAAGTTGCATTTTATAGTGATAGTGTTTATGTTTTTATAATATTTAAATTTGTACTTAACTCTATATTATTAATTTAGATATGACATCATCAAGTTATAATTTGAGGCAATCATTTGATCTCAATATGTCATGTAATTTAGAAGGGGAAGTGAACTTGGATATGATTCCCAATTGTCTTATAGTTGAATTTAAATATAATATTTATTCTAATCCAATTACTGAAATAGTTAATGAGGAGAGATTGAGAGGATATATTCGACATGTAGAGACAGATGTTCATGGTCCTACATTTGATGTAGATGAAGATGAATCTAACTCTGATTAGAACGGAATTGAATGTCCAACCTTTGTACTTCAACACATGGAGCATGACACTTCTAGTCAACATGTGTCATATTGTACCCATGAACCTGAAGGGTACTCATTTTCTCCAGTATTTTAGGTGATAATTTGAATGCGGTGTCAGAATCTGGACCAAAATGGAATATGAACATGTTGTCGTTTGAAAATAACGAGCTTGTTCTTAGTAAGAAATTTGTTGATAAAAGTGAAATCATCACTGCTGGAAGATTGTATTGTGTTGAGATGGGGAAAGAATTTCATATTATTGAAAGTACCTCAAAAAAATGGGAAGCTATATGTAAAGCTAGAGAAGAAATTGGATGTGTTTGGAAGATGGAGTTATAGCAAAACCTAAACTTGGAGTATGAGAGCTAACAAAAAATAGAGTTAGATCATACATGTATTATGCATACTGGAGAGAATGACAATTAAAATTTAAGTTCAAAATTGATTCCAAAACATGTACTTCACTTGATCTAGGAGAATCCACATGTGAAATGCTCTATTATATGAACACATATTCATAATGTTCTTGGGGTACAACCTACTTATAAGAAGTGTTGATTAGGTCGAAGGTTTTCAATTGATAAAATATTTGGTGATTGACCTACTTCGATTATAGTTTTGCCACAATTTTTACATACAATTCGGTCAACCAAAATTGGTACTAAAGTTGAGTGGAGGTATCACGATGATTCTACTAGTGGTCCAAAATTTATTGATTACGTATTTTGGGCATTTGGTCCTTGTATTGAAGCATTTAAGCATATGCCTTTGTGTAATTAGTATAGATGACACACATCTACGAGGCCCTTACAAAGGAAAGCTTCTAATGGCTAGTGGATCTGATGCAAATAATCGTATTTTACCCTTAGCTTTTACATTAGTTTATGCATAATCTAATAATAGTTGGGGTTGATTTTTGAATTGCCTTCAAAAGCATTTATCTCCTAATATTAATGGAGTTTGCTTAATATTACACAAACATTCAGAATCGTTGAGTGCTCTTGAACAGATAGTGGAGTGACAACCACTTATTGCATATCATCGTCCTTTTTGTATAGCTGGATGACTAGTGTGGAAGTGTAGAGTACCATTAGTATATTTTCACATTGTAGAGATGCATCATCCTAATTAAGTTCTTAGGCAATTTGGACAACAAACTATTCCAGTAGATCCGACAACTTTATCACAGTAACATTCACTTACTCGAGGACACGATACTATAAATTGAGAAATTGAACATGCAGAGTACATAGCATTTTGGAACCATAAGTTGGATCATATTGTACATGTTCATGACACAGATAATGTCATGAGATTGGACCAACATACTAGGAGTAGTATAGAGAATATTACATTGGCCTACTTGGAAGTACATGCCATTTTAGTACAAACTCAACTGGATTTGAAGACAGCGCATTTGGAGATGCCTATTTGGTTAGTTAAATAATTTAATTTAATTTATTATATCTTATACATAACTTATAGATATTTGATTTTTTTAAACAATCAAAACAGATGGGTTATTTGCATCAGCAGTACTATGATATTGACGAGTTCACTCTTAATATAGATAACATAACCAAAGGTTTCTTGTATTGCCTAAAAAATAGTTGTAGGAATACTTTTATGAGATTAGGATGATTATCTCAATTGGATTGTCAGCCAACATATAGTGATGTCATATTCACTGTAATTGATCATTGACCATCCACTAGTTACCTTGGTCGGTGATTGACAACAAATAGATTATCTCCTGAACAATGTTCATCAATTGCTCGTACTAGTGGAGCTAGTTCATCATCCACTATAGCTCACTAGGATCCGAGCATTATCAAGCACCAACCTACTCAAAGTGAGTATCTAGTATCTAGTACAGTTTAATCTACATCGGTTTAAACCATTCACATAATTTGGTGTATTTGGACAAAAGTATAGACCATCGTCGATGCTATGAGATGTTAATCCATCTTCATTTTCAGGACCACGCTTTACACGATCTTCTTTTATCCCTATCAGTATGCCACTCTCATCAGATTTTACATAGTTCGCAGGTTCTATTTCATATGGTAATACTCTCGCTTTCATACTGATATATGTAAGTAGATCACTTAGATCTGTCATATTCAAATTACCCTGCAAGATATTCATTTGATCAGATGTATGCGACACATGAAAATGAGGGAACTCTTATTGATGTTGATGATCACGATGTTGTACATAGAGTACATATTTACGGTACGATGGATTTACGATATTGATATCTTTTGCAACCACCTACTAAGCCAAGAGGATGTGGAACATCAAGTAATTATTGTAACTAAAATAAATAATTATTGTATTATTATTTATTATTTAAGCGTTTTTTAATTACTCTATAATATATTACATTTTTATCTTCATTACAAAAGTTTATAATTTATTTTATTTTTTTACATATTCATATTTATTTGACATAAAATATATAATAATAATTTAGATTAAAAATATTCATTAAAAATAAATTTTATAAATATAAGTATTAAATTAAAATAATTACCTAAATTTTTTACTAAACTTTAAAGAAAAAAAAAGATAAATTTATTAAAAAAGTAATAAATAAATAAAAAAATTTGAATTGCTTACGAGTAAACTTTACTATTATTATTAGGATAAACTATCTCCATAACACCTTTTTGAGAATTCAAGTCTAATACTAACTTTTTTTGTCGCTATGACAACACTCAAACTTTCAAAACGTCCGGAAAATTGCTCTTCTGTCCATTTTTGGCCGTCATGTCAAAATTTGCCGTCAAATTCCATTTCCCATTGTTTTGGTTAGGAGTATTTTTGTTCGCCCAAATGCTACACATGATTTTTTTTCCATATAAAAGGTGATTTTTGTGGGAAATAAAAAAATTTAAAAATATAGTGGTCACATTTTTTTATCAAAAACTCAATCTTTATCTAAATTTTCTCGTGTATCATTCAAAAATCCAAAGTGCCCAAAAGTTGTTCTTCAACAATTTCATAGCAATAAACAATGCACATAAGTTTCAGTCCATTATTACCCCTAGTATGCAAAAGATCCATTGAGGTTATCCGTAGTTTGCTTCAACGAATTTGAGCAATGGAAGAAAAAATTGATGCCCATAAACTATATATTTCAAAAATCAAAGAAAAAATAATAAGTTTCAGACGAGATTGAGTTCGTTGAAGTTACAAAATAAGAGATTACATTATACATATTAGGTTCTTGGTGTTTTAGCTTCCTTTAGTTGGACCCTTTATATATTCATGATGTTTTGTGTGGTTGATGGAAAATGCAGTAGAAATAATTAAAAAATGCTAATTGGAAGTACTAATCAGGGTTTTCGTTTTCTTTATACTGATGCGGTTGTGATGGAAGTAATTGTAGAACTTGTATGTTGGAATTGATCTTTAATGTTGAAAGTACAAATTAGGGCTTTTGGTTTTTTTTTTTTGGGGTAAAACTGTAGTTCAACACACTACTTTTGTGATGAAAGTTAATGTACAACTTACATGGTGGATGACACTTTAATGATATGATGAATAACATTGAGAACTTTACTTCACTATTATATTCAAAATTGCTTCTAGAATTGTTCACAACAAGTCAAATGAATGCAACAGTCATTAACTTTGCATATGTACAAAAGCATACCTTACAAAAAAAAGATTCCTTCCACTATCAATATCATCAATTAAAAACATTAAAATATACATAGTCAGTACATGTTCCAAAGTTCACTAACGGTATTAGCCATTGTTTTTCTCCCTTCTGCCTACTCATTTCTTCTTCCCCTCCCTCTCCCTCTACCCTTGCCACTGCCCCTGTCAGATCCAGCAATTCCAACAACATAATCAAACATTATTTCATCTGTTTAAGTAGGTTCTGTTTGAACACATTCTAGTTCCTCTTGCACGCTTTTTGTTTGGCAGCTACGTTCTAAGGTTGAGGTTGTTGGGAAGCTTCATTTTGAGGTTAGGGTTGTTGGCCAGCTTTGTTATGAGGTTGAGGGTGTTGCGCAACTTCAAATTGCACAATTTGGGGTTCTTGGGCAGCATCTAATTGCACATTTTATGTTTCGAGTTTAGTTTGTACATCGTTTGTTGTTATTGTTTGTTGATATAAAAAATAGGGTAAATTATCCTAGTAACACTTGAACTTTTCAAAAATTCAGCTTTTGCACCTGTATTTATTTTTGCTTTGAACTGACACTTCAACTATAAAATATCACTTTTTTTGCCCTTCCGTCCAAAATTTCTGTTATATTTCATTTTCCGTCCAATTTGTAGGGGCATTTTCGTCTTTTTAAATCATTAATATTTTTAAATTATTAAAGTTTTATTTTCAAGATAATTTTGTCATTTCACTTAATTATTAAAAATCTAAAAATATTGTTATTGCAAAGGTTTGAACCTACAACCAAACAACTAACTAAATGATACTTAACCACTATAACAACTATGAATATATTAATTTATATAAAACTTATGTTTTATATTGTAATTACACAACTAATTATATTTTCGCATTTTTAAATCATTAATATTTTTAAATTATTAAAATTTTATTTTTATGAGTAATTTTGTCATTTTACTTTCGTCTTTTTAAATTATTAATATTTTTAAATTATTAAAATTTTTTTCCAAAGTAATTTTGTCATTTCACGTATTTATTAAAAATCTAAAAATATATTGTTATTACAAAGATTTAAACCTACAACCAAACAACTAACTAAATGATGTTTAACCACTGGGACAATTATAAATATATTAATTTATATAAAACTTATGTTTTATATTGTAATTACAGAAATAATAAATACGCATTTTATATGATGTCCTAGTGGTTAAACATCATTTAGTTAGTTGTTTGGTTGTAGGTTTAAATCTTTGTAATAACAATATATTTTTAGATTTTTAATAAATACGTGAAATGACAAAATTACTTTGGAAAAAAATTTTAATAATTTAAAAATATTAATAATTTAAAAAGACGAAAGTAAAATGACAAAATTACTCATAAAAATAAAATTTTAATAATTTAAAAATATTAATGATTTAAAAATGCGAAAATATAATTAGTTGTGTAATTACAATATAAAACATAAGTTTTATATAAATTAATATATTCATAGTTGTTATAGTGGTTAAGTATCATTTAGTTAGTTGTTTGGTTGTAGGTTCAAACTTTTGCAATAACAATATATATTTTTAGATTTTTAATAATTAAGTGAAATGACAAAATTACCCTTGAAAATAAAACTTTAATAATTTAAAAATATTAATGATTTAAAAAGACGAAAATGCCCCTAAAAATTGGACGGAAAATGAAATATAACAGAAATTTTGGACGAAATGGCAAAAGAAGTGATATTTTATAGTTGAAATGTCAGTTCAAAGCAAAAATAAATACAGGTGCAAAAGCTGGATTTTTGAAAAGTTCAAATGTTAATAGGATAATTTACCATAAAAAATATAAAAACGGTAAATATCACATATATATCAAACATGTATTAAGAGTTGCAAATAATAATAACTTACCGTTCTTCTTCTTTTCCTCTTAGGTTGTTGTTCAGGTTCAACTAGAGTTGTAAAGGAGTTGAGTTGAATCAAATATTAGAAATTTAAGCTTGATTTGTTTAGTTTTTTAACACTTTTTAAGTTTGCTCATTTAATGTTTTGAACAATTTTTTTTTTTTGAGTTCGTTTGATTATTTGTTTGTATTACATAATTCAAGCTTTTGCTGTTTAAATTTCAAACCTATTAAAATTTGAATTTGAATTTGAATTTACCTTATTAAATTTTTTTTTAAAAAATAAAATTTTAAATTTTAAAAATATTAAACTTTTTCAAAACTAAAAAAGAGAGAGTTAGAAAGAGAGTTGAGTTGAGTTAGGAGTCTTTTACGGTTCTTCAAAGAGATAGAAAGAGAGTTGAGAGTTGAGTAAGTTGAACCGCCACTACAAAATAGGGAAAATAAATAAAAAACTTATATATATAGTTCCTTAATTTAAATATTATAAATTTTTTTAATAATATATATAATATATATAAATATTTATAATTTGTTTGCGAATGCTCCATTATGTTTGCGAGTAGTGTTTGAGTAGACTTGAAAATTAATTGAACATAAAAAATTGTTTGAATTCGATTTATTTAATAAATGGATGAATTCGAACCGAATATAAACGAACGGCTTAGTTTGTTTACAACTCTAGGTCCAATTGGGCTTAGTTTGTTTACAACTCTAGGTCCAATTGGTTGTTGTTCAGATTCACTTCTTCTTTGCAATTGAGGACACCTTCTTCTATGGCATACTTTATTGCACTGTGTATAGGTTATTAAATTCTTTTTCTTATTCTTCTCCTTCTAGATTCCTCATGAAGCTGTCTCTTTCTAACCTTTCTTGGTCTACCAGGTTGGGTGAATGACAACGGGGGATCAAGCACAACATCATCTGCTCTAGGCCACATATCTTTATCATTAATGGGCATCAACATGTTATCATACAATTTTACATAGTTTCCCACCTTGTACAAGTTGTCAACCTTATCATGAGGATCTATCCCCTTGTTGTGTAATGCTGCTATTGAATGCACACAAGAAATCCCAGTGAGTGACCAATACTCACAACTATACCAGTTTCTGTTTAAATCAACTATGAATTGTTGTTCCCACAGTCTCATGACTTGAAACCATGTCTCCCATTCCACATTAGTCTCCAACTGCTAGACAATATGACAACTTTCTCGAGTTTTCTTTTTTAACCAGACATACACTATTTTCAGGTTTTCTTCTCATCTTATTCCTCCTAGTCACAATCCTCTCCATCAAAGACACTCTAATTCTCTTCATCATTGTTAAAATAAGCTGACTTCTTGCATCCAAAATGTATGCGTTGAATGCTTCAGACAAGTTATTGTAGAGCATATCTGATCGAACATAAGATGGAAAGAATGTCCTAACCTAATGCTCAAGCTTTGGGCCATTCATTATCCAACTCCAAGCATCCTTGTCATACAATTTCAATTCCCTTAGAGCCATCTCATATAGTCTTGTATTTATGTTTCTGGTAATCTTTCACATCATGTTTTTTAAAGTCTTTCTTTGATTCAATTTCTTGTAATTGTTGTACATGTGCTGCACACAATATTTATGGTCAACCATTGGCAAAACTTCTGCCAATGCAATATCTAATCCTTGAAATAATAAAGGAAAAACATAATAGAATATTACTATATAAGCTAAAAGTTTTAGATTTTGAATCTACTAATTACCTTTTGTTTATTGGAAATGAATGTATATCTGTAATCCCCGTGTCCTTGAATGTCCAAATCAGTAGTAAGTAAACTGAAAATCGTATCCACTACTCAATAGCCTCTTTCTCAACTACTACCCTAGAAATAGGACACCACCGGTTGTTTCCATTCATGTCAACTGTTGAAAATAGTTACCTTTCATAACAGCCTTTTATGTAACAACCGTCAACCCCAACTAATTGCCTACAATAGTCTAAGAACCCTTTTTTCAACGGACCTAAGCAAAAGGTAAAATTTCTTGAACCTTGGTTGTCTCCCCTCCTCCCTAAAATTCTCATGCTCTATCTCAACGGTAGAATCTGTATGAGTATGTAGTAACTCAGCTCTATAGTCCCACAAACACTTGTATTGTTCTGTCATATCACCAACAATCATCATCTTTATCAATCTTCTTGCATTATATGTTGCAATTCTTGACATTTTAACCTTGTACTCATCAATATTCTATTTAATAGAAATTGCATGCATATTCGGGTTTACTCTAATTCTCTCCATTTATCTATTTGCAACCCATTTGGTAGTGATGAATTTATTATTTCACTAGTTATTGTAGCTGTTGTGATTCAAATTCATGGATTTTATCACAAAATCTTCAATTTGAGTGATATGCTCATGGGATGCAAAAATGAACCGCTTACACCCTTCAAATGTAAAAATTGCTCTATCCCTTTTTGGTCAGATGGTCTGAACCTACATACTTTTTCTTCATTTATGTAATAGTTCTTCACAATTTCTTTAAACTTCTCTCTACTTAAAAAACCTCATCCCCAACTCAAACACTGGTCTCTCCATGTTTCGATCAACATCAAAGTATATATACATATCTCTTATGTCATTTCCTTCACAATTGCTCTATTGTCACAATCTCTCCTCTACGCTTCTCTTCAAGTTCCACATAAATATCCTTAAATTCTTCATTAATATGAATTTTGTTGAATCGATGAAAAGTTACACCCATTTTAGAATTTGTTTCTAATCTCTCTATTTTTTTTCTTTCTTTATTTATCTATCTAATTTATGAATGAAAGTCAAGACACAGCCAAAGGTGTGAGGTAGTTGGTAGTAATATCATTTCAAAAATAAAAACCTATAGGGTATAAGGGCATTGAGAAAAGGAAGAAATCATGAAATTTTGCTTCAAAAAAATGAGGAAGAAGAGTTTTGTTACAAAACATTTGGGAGAAAAATCCCTCTCATTCTCTGCAATCATGAAATTCAGATACGACAAAAAGGAGATATCAACCAAATTTTAGTTGTAAAATCATCCTCAAAATACTGTGATATAATATAAACGTTATGTTCATATCATTAGGAAAATTTCCAAAAAATGAGAAACTAAGAGAACACATATCTGATATTCATTCATCCTTCCATTAATTTAGAGTGTATTCAACAAAGAAATAAAAAATAAAATTAAAAAAGGGAAAAACATTACAAAGTATTTCTTTGGGAACACTAATCACTCAAATAAATTCAGACCAGTAAAGTTACCCATACCAAATCCTACTAAAGGAGCCTTAACAGAAAATATTATGGCCTTACATTTACACAAATGAGTCATAACAGACTCTGGCCAAGAAGATACAGAAGAAGACAAAAGAAAAATGATAGCTCAAGAAATACAGAAAAATGTGGCTAATAAATGACTATAAACAGTTAACTATATATATATATATATATATATATATATATATATATATATCTTTTTGAGAGTCTATAGCCCCAAGAAAACTAAAAACAAACACAAAGATGCCTTCTCTGCAATTAGCTGGGAAACATACAAAAATTCTGCACAGATGACTTCTGGATACAACACTTAAATTACACTCTCAGCAAAACTATCAGATAAGAGATATACAGCTTGTAGAGGGTACCTTCAACACGCTGAGAGACTCTACAAAACAGTGTTGATATGGAGTGCTTTGAGCAGAGAAGTAGCCATCTGCTTCACCAAAACTTGGCCACCAGAACTGTGCCCATCTCGGCGCTCCTCAATCAGATTCTGAAGCTTATGCGGAAGATTGTTCTCTACAATTAGTTGTTTAGGTCGAGGATGGTGCTCATAAACAGCCTACCAGGAAGAGAAAGAGAGGGGGGCATCCAGTGAGCAGAAATAGACTCCATAGTGACTTCAAATACAAATGACTCTTTAAACTGAGCACTTCCTAACCTAGTTTACTCATTAAGGAAATTTGATAACCTACCCAGATTACTAAACCGTCTATATTATTCCATCAGAATGTATCAATTCAATTGTTACACCAAATATTATAATTCAAAAGTTCCCCTCAATTATAAAACAAGGTACACAGAAAAGTAAATATTTTTGGTAAAAGTAAAACTCCGTTTGTTAAATTAAATGTCTAGACTTAATCCAGCACAAAGACGTATGATAAGTATTTAAACATTTAAAATTTTACAAAACAACCTCCAATGAGTTTCCATGGCTCCAATCCGTAATAGTAAGAATTCCACCTCCATTCTATTCATTTTATGCAATGATAGTGATGGAAACAAATATTGGAAACACGCGATAATTCTTTCAGGAGAATCAATTAGATTATGACATTCAATTTATAATGCAGTTCGTAATATAATAATGTTGCTGAAGATGGTAAGGGTGCTAGCAACCATCACCAATATGCAATTTCAGTTATTGGTAGATAAAAATGACGAGAAAAGTTCAATTAAATGAAATCACAAAACTGGCTTCATCCCTGCTGATGGCATAAACTCATGGAGGATAACAAGAACACAAAAGCACAACAGATAATGCAGTCGAATAAAAAGATACTGCAATTTCCAAGTATTTTAACATGATGGTACTGGGAAATATTGGTCTTAGTCTTTTTCTGTCAAGAAATCATTTTCAATTTATGCAAATACAGATAGGTGATAAAATATAATAAACTATGGAGAGAATGCAATTGCGACACCAGCTCAACATATACACAACTCTGAACCATTCAATAGCTACCTTTATTAATTTGAGCAGATTCAATCGAGCTATAGCATCTTGGTGATCTAGTCTTGAAATCAATAGTGGTGTCAAGCCATTTACAGCTAAAGTTGTGTTGATTCGTGAAGATTTCCTACACCAGAAACAAATATAGATCATTTCTCAGTCTGGAAAAGAATAAAAAAAAAAAAAACTTAAACAGGTTAATAAACAAATGAAGAGATAAACAACATTCTATACTAGCTCTTAGATATCAATATAATTCATTTCCAAATCAGGTTGAGCACATAGCTCGACTAAACAAGTTATACATATTTGCTCCCCTGGTAAAGGAAAGGTAGAATGGGTGATTTCACTCGACTTCTCTGATGAGTTCATCCTCAGCCAGAAAGCATTGCTTTTATGGTGCCTTTCGCAGGTAAACATATTCATAACTTCAGTAATCCCACTTATCTATCAAATTCCACCATGTACCAAGATTAACTGAACATCTAGATTTTTTTTTTTTTTTTTTTTTTTTTCCAAAGAGGATAACAATGACCATCCATATCACTGAGCACAAGAGAAAGGCTAAGGGCAGGTGAAAATCCTTGAATTTTGAAAAGCCAAGTCAAGGGAATAAAGAAAAGAAAAAGGAAAGAAAATTTCTTTTATCTGGTGACTTATACTGCATTCTTAATAGATAATTATCAAATAATATTAGAACCACATACGTGATAATTTTCAAGAAAGGCTCCAACATATGTAGAAAATGCTGTTCTGGGCAGTTCTCGAAAAATTTAACCAATTTCTGTACAGCTTCCTTTTTAAGTAAAGCTTGCTCCACTTTTCGGCTGTCGTTATCATGTGCCAAGCAAACAGCAATTGAATCCAATGCTGTCACAGACCAAAGCTCATCTTCAAGTAGACTCAAGTACACATCCAAACCACCATGAGCCCGCAACTGCTCCCTTGAATTACGTGAAGCATGAGCCATATCACAAAGCAAAGGCAAGGCAAAATGTTTAAGTGGAGAATCAGACATGATAAACTGCATCAAGTGTGGGATGATTCCATTTTCTGCTGCCTGTTCCTGTCTCCTCTTATTTATCTTACAGAGATTGAATAGTGCATTCAGGATCTGCAGAAAGTCCCAAGACATGGTCAATGTTATATAATATATATTTTAAGAGCCAATTTTAATGATGGTGCCTGGTTTGGCACGGACTCCTACTTTCTAATTAATCAAAAACAGAGTACTAAACAATCAATGCAGGACATGGTCAGTCAACTTGCATGACATTTTCTTACAAGATGCACATGCAGATATATTTGTAGTGAGACATGCCTACATATTTGCAAATATGGACAAACTAACTAAGATCTAAAAGCATGGTGCAGGGTAATATATTAAAACAAGAAAAAAGGGAAGAAAGAAGCCAAACATTGACTTGTTGCAAGAGAAACTCTCAGCTACTAAAATATAAGATTTATAAATAAATAAATATATATATATATTATATATATATATATATATATGTAAAAAGAATAATCACAATAACACTTTAAAACTGAATTATAATCATAAAATACAACTAGTAGTAATTCTAAAAAATAATAACGATGAACCGCATGTTATCCTGCATTAAAGAAGCTATAAGATATATATATTAATGAACCCATGAAAGATTGTAATAACATTTCTGGTTATCAAATGTACTTTTATACCAAACACAAGTAATTCCTTATACACTATTCAAAAAAAGAAAAAAATAATAACTAATAAATCAAAACTCCATCTACGAGTTGTAAACATTCGTCAACATATATAGATGAGAGTATAACATTCCAAAACATGATAAAACTAAAAAGCATAACACCTCAAGGAAACACTTTCTAATACACTAAATTAAGTTGTACATATTTATACTACTCTGTCTCTGTATTTAACATAAAGCATAAAACAGATCACATGTTCCCCAGATTTTATTACACTAGGTTATATTTTCAATTTATGCACTAAATACCACTGCCAATTTATTAACCTGAATTTCATTTCTAAGTCATTTAACAGGTATATATTATTCCAAAATGCATTTTACAATCCTTTTAACAGAAGTAATCACCTATCTGATAAATAGCAAATGATGAGATATACAGAAGTTTGTATTCTAATTTCAGTTACTCAATGTGTCACTTTATAGAATCATATTCTGCAATTTGGCACATCCCAAACATGGAAGCATCCTCCCAAACCATATGTTTTCTTATAAAGTAGTTCCTAAAGATTGATAAAAGAAGTTTTTAATTCAGTCAAGTTTCTTGTTCCAAGGATTTTTGGCCATCATGCAGCACAACTAATTTCAATTATTCTCTTCCTTTTTTTCCTCTTTTTTTTTTTTGTTTTTTCCCTCCTAAGTTGGAAGCAAGTTAAAGCCCATGCCTCACATGCATGATGAAATAACAGTATAAAGCCAACATCACTGCCGGTGCATAAAGCCATAATTTTACAGCATTCTCCTTTGGGCAGAACTACCCAGTATTAACAATAAGGATAGTTTGCCAATTTGATCCTTAACTTGTAGCCAACTATGTCCTTAACTTATATTTTTTTCACCAACAAGGTCCCTTTGCTGTGTGCATTCAATTCTTTCAAGGGATCTTGTTAGCTAAAAACTAATAAAAATATAAGGGAACTAGTTGGACAAAGAATGCAAGTTAAGAGACTAAATTTGTGAATTATCCTAACAATATCTTAAACTTTACCATTGATAAGAAAATAGATCCACAGAATGCAGCAAATATTATAACAAAGGAACTATATGATTTTCTAACTAAATAACCTGACACTTCATTTCTCTCCAGGATTCAAGTGACGCAGTATGCTTTGAACTTAGACTAGTGCACTTCTATCCAGTTTGTATTTAAAAAATAGAGAAGAATGCTAGAGACCATTGAAAAGAAAAAGGGGACAGAGGTTAAATTCTGCAAATATTCTGTTCATGTCAACAAAGTCAAAACATGTCCAAGAAAATAACAAAAACTCCATCCCCACAATATACAAATATATATTCTTAATTTTATATCTTATATATATGAAATAAATTTATAACATTATAAATATGAAACTTTATAATTATTCGGTAATACTAAATTGGATATAAATTATAAAAAGAATAACCATAGTATATAATTTTTAAATATATGTATATGTACATATATTTGTAAAGATTTTGTATGATACAGTTATAGGTATAACTATAACAAATAAATTTAATCATGGTATGTAGTGACGGGATGTGAAAACAGTTTTCCGTTAGGGATGGGGATGAGAAATATATGTGGTATCAGTAATGAGGATAAGAAATGTCCATTTAGACTGTGCCCTGCTGCCATCCCTAACCAGGAGCACAAACTGTGCTCGAGTAATGTATGAAACATTTAAAACATTTTCATTCCACATCTTAACATTCTTTAGGTAATGAGATAGTGTACTGTCAAGACATTTCAAAAGCTCACCTCATGATGAATTTTAGGAACAAGTGGACCCTCTCTCAGATCAAGGTTAGGGATCAAATATTTGATTGCATCTGCACGCTGGAGGTGCTCTAAACAATGTGGATCAGTTGACAGATGATTGATGCACTTCAACAACTGACATAACAGAACAGACAATCAGATTCTGTAAGATGTGCAGATCATACTCAGAACCAGAAACAAAATGTTGTACCTTCAAAAGAATAGGGGCTTCTATTTTGTTGAACATCTGGAAAAGACGGCTGAGCAAACTTTGACTACACATATAGGATTTCACTCTTGCATCAGCCCCAGCAAACTCAAGTAAAAGGTCTGCTACTTTAGCCAAATACTCTCGGGCAACATCAGCATTCCAAGGTGACACCATATGAGAGAGTAAACCAGATGAAGCAGCACTCCCTGGTCTAGCATTCAGAACCCCAGAGCCAGAGAGAACCCCTGATGCAGTCTGAGAAACAAGTCCAGAGGTAGAAGCCATTCCCTCGTTAGATGGCTGCAGCCCAGGCTTCTTATTTGCTGATTTTGGTGAATTCCTAGGTAATGACTCCTGGTTACTGTTTTCTCTACCACATCCAGAGACCTCTTAACAGCCAGTAGCCATATTTTCAACAAACACCAAACATATGCAACAGAAATAGACACTAATTAATATAATTACAATAAAAAAGCCAGATTAGAGAAGAATATAATATATATTATCTTCTTTCTTTTTTTATTTTATTTGTATCTGTGCACATACACATCTAGAATGGAAGTTGTTTCCATCAAATTACTTCAGTTTTTTTCATTTCTTCCCAATCGCCATTTTTGGGTGGGTTCTTATTTATAAATTGTCTTTCTGTTTCTTTTCAGGTACACTGGGGGAATGATTTCTTCCTTACAAAAATCTATCAAATTTAGCTAGAAGAGGGTCTCTCAGGGTCTAAACATCTCTAGTGAGGCTGGTTTTCACATTATAAATTCGACCTTTTTCTTTTCTTTCCTGTTTCAGTAGGAGAGCAGAATTTTTCAAAATTTATGTTAACAGAATCTGTTTGTCATCATGATCAAATATCCTTCAGCTCCTCAGAACTCCAGCAGAAGAGTTAATAAGAATCCAAAAGAGAGATAATATAAAAGCAACTGCTGCTATGACACAGCAAAGAAATAAGAGATGAACTTTGTGAACTGAAATTGCAATTGTCCTTTACTATCAGAGTATAGAATAACATTGCTTTTCTAGCTTATCAGATGAAATGTTTAGTACTAAATAACAAAAATGTTATCAAGAGCAACATACGATTCATGCACAGCATTATCACAACTCATAAAGCACTTGAATATGCACAGTTTTCAACAAGTAATATATGATAAAAAGGAAAGAGTATTAACACATCTCATGTCCTGGTGCTGGAGGAGTTTTCAAAAGCTAAAAAATCAGGGAACAAGTTTTGGTACCTGCAAACTCTGCCATCAAAAACTCTAGTCCATTTGACTTCTTTTCGATGGATGAGTGTAGAAGAGGAAGTATGCTTTCATGCTTCTCCAAGCCTGTAAGATGGCGTACATACTCAAGCTGACCAGAAAAATGGCGAGAAGGGGGCTCCTTATCCAGCAGGCTTAGGAGGGGCCTGACATTTTCCTGCTGGTTGACAGTTGCAGTCAAAAATCCACTTGGACCTCCCTCAGATGTCTTTGGAGGCCTATCTGTTGATGTTCGATTCACTGAACTTGTTCCTCTTTGCAGCCTGGGTTCAAACTCAGAACGGGAGGGATCATTTTTCCATCGATCCATCATTACTTTGTCAGAAGGCATGGAATCTGGAAATTTAGAACCACCTAAAGCTTCCACAGTGGTGTTGCTAGACTGAGGTCGATCAGTATCTAGAGGGAAGAATCTGGAATCAGGAGAATCTGTAGCTGAAGAACGTGAAACTTCTTGAGTTCCAGATGGTAAAACATGATCCACACCTCCATGCTTACTTTTGAAATGCTCTGATTGATCAATGCCATAAGATGATGCCTCAGCATGTACCAGTGAACCATCCAATTGACCAGACCTTGGACCTGGAAACAAACCATCTGCTGGGAAACCATTACCAGATATGGAAGCTAGACGAGTAGCCTCATTCAAACTATAAAGGGTGTTGATAAGCCTAAGTAATATTCCATTCTTGGCTGCAATACGACAAAAATCGTTCCTAGGGGTTGAACGTTGAAGCTTAAATATCTGCCACATGCCATCAATAGCCAGATGAACCATTTCCCTGAAGGAGAAAAATTAGAAACAAAAGTAACACAGATTTCAGTAATACCCAGTCAGGGGAAATAAGTAAATAAAAAATGCCATGAACAATGGCTATAAGAATGGAAGAATAAAATTAATAATAATAATAATAAATAGAAGCATAGAGAAATATAAGGCTTGATGCATCACTGGTGACTAAACCATTACTTTCTGGATTCCTATACATGGCCAATGATCTCACCTTGCCTAAAAAATGTGGTCCCGCAACCATGAAACACAAGCACTCTGTAACATTTGGTACTTTGGTGATCATGAAAGAGTAGATAAACACATGCTTCTGAAGAGTGAACTACTCCATTTTTTATCCAATTGTTCATTCCTGGGAAGAGGGAGAAGCAGATAGAGCAAAGGCCTCCTTCTGTGTCTTGCTGACAAACTGGTGTTTGGATAATAGCATAGATCTTGTTCATCTAAATTTGTAAAGGATTTATTCCTTCTATATACACTTGCTGCTAGTTAATACAAACGTCTCTAGGTGCCCACCAAAAAAACACAAAATAAAGGACCAAATAATTTGAAGCTCTTCTGTGGTCAAAGATGTTAGTTATCAAGTTTCTTAGGATTTAAGTTCCTTAAATATATTATTATTGTAACAAATCTTGATGGGAAGATGTTTGTATGATGCAGCAGAGTTTGTTTCTTGTGGAGTCCTGCCTCTTTTCCTTCCAATCTCTAGCTGAATCGCGTCATCCCTCTATTCTGTACTTTTGTTATTTTAAATCTAAACTGTTCCTTGCTTGTGCAATTTCCACTGAGCACATTCTTTTCAATTACTTTACCTTGGAATTCACAGGCATTTAGTCTTAGTCTCTTGGTTAAGTACTTATGTGTATTTCGGTCTTATTTAGAGTTCTTGTTATCTTGAGAAATAAGATAATTATATTTTTATAAAGAATTTTAGTTTCATTGAGATTTGGTCATTAGGGATGCTCTAAATTGTAAACAATCAGAGATGTTTTCTTCTTTTCAACAGTGAATTAATGAATTAGTCAGTTTTTTGGTTTATCTTTCATTAGGCATTGTCTACCTTCCCCCCCTTCTCCCTGTATTTGTTCTCTTCTTCTGAACAACTATTAAATGTGCATAAAATACTACTTGCAGCAGCAGAAATTTTCTTCTTTCCCCTTAATCAGATTATTCAATATCTTGAACAATAAATACTGAGCATTCTCTCATTGTTGGCTTATTAAACCAGAAGTCTACATTGGAGTGTACTTTCACAGCCTACGAGAAGTCAGAACTACTATGCCCTCATCCCCCATGCATCCACTCATTTGAGCTTTTGGGCGATCATTAAAAAATAAACAATAAGTTAAAGAGAAAAACATTCAAAATTATAGACACATAAAAACAGGACAACTTGGTATATGCTACAAAAATGTACTTTCAAAGAATACAAACCTATATTTTGCATAATCAGCTTCCAGAAAGCCCACTAAAACTGGAATACCACGACAGGAAATAAACATTTGCAATGTCAAGGAGCTGCATTGAGGAAGAGCACTTAGTATGAGATGCAAACTACTTGCTACAGGCAACAAAAATTATTAACTCCAGAAGTTCTTACCTGGACTGACAAAGTTGCTGCAAAAAGTAAGCTGCTTCCATACGAACCTCTCGGGGACAATCAGGCACAGCAAAACTCATAACAATAGGGATCTGTGGATATAATCATACAGTAAGTTCAAGCAGAATGCAATCCAAAATGGCTTCGAGTATAAGATGATCAAAACACTTTCCTTTTTTGTGTATTCTTTTTGACAAACAAATGAAGAGGTTATATAGTTCTGTTCTCTGGTTGACTTGAAAATTAACCAGGTATAGAACAATAAGAGCATCAACCCAAAAGAATATCATAATATGCAATCAGCTGGGCCATTCTCCAATGTGAAATAAAAAAAAAAAAAAAACTTGTTAGAATAATGCTTTAGAGCTGAAACTTCTATGTTAATGGGTAGTTATGGTGAGTGGTAGTTAATATGAGTAATGGGATAATGTTAAATGTAGTGGTTATGTGAGTATCTATTTTTTTACTTTGTAAGTCTATAAATAGGTCACACTTGTCTTTCATTTTTATCAATCAAGTTAATCATCTTCTTTTCAAGCATCTCTCTTATTCATATTTCCAACAATTGGTATCAGACCCTTATTCTTAAGGGACCTGTGTGTGAGGTTGTTAAACCATGAAAAATTTTAGTTTCTCTTCTTCAATTTCTCCATCCGTGTTTGATGGAAATAACTACCAAGTTTGGACAGTTCATATGGAGGCATATATGGAAGCTTTTAATATTTGGGAAGCAGTGGAAGAAGATTATGAAATTCCAACTCTTCCAAATAATCCTACCCTGGCGCTAATCAATTTGCAGAAGGAGAAAAGACAAAAAAATCCAAGGCAAAGGCATGTTTATTTGCTGCAGTCTCATCTACCATCTTCACTCGAATAATGACTTTGAAGTTAGCATATGAGATATGGAATTATCTCAAGGCAGAGTATGAAGGAAATGAAAGAATCAAAGGATTGCGTGCGCTAAACTTGATTCGAGAATTTGAGTTGCAAAAAATGAAGAAAACAGAATCAATTAAAGAGTATTTTAATAGGTTATTGAATATTGCAAACCAAATAAGATTACTTGGTTCTGTGTTTATGGATTCAAAAATTGTTGAAAAAATTCTTGTAACTATACCTGAAAAATTTGAGGCATCTATTTCAGCCTTGGAAAATACCAAGGATTTAACTAAAATTACTCTTATAGAAATTTTAAATGTTTTGCAAGCACAGGAGTAAAGAAGAGCCATGAGACAAGAATGTGTTGTTGAAGGCGCCTTGCTAGCCAACTATCATGAGAATGCGAAGAACAACAAAAAAAAAGTTTTTCAAGAAAGGATCCTACCCCTTCATGTCAACATTGCAATAAAAAGGGTCATTCTCCTTTTAAATGTTGGAGAAGACCAAATGCCAAATGCACCAAATGTAACCAAATGGGGCATGAAGCTGTAATTTGCATTAACACTAATCAATATCAAAGTGAAGAGGCTAAGATTGCAGATCAGGAGGAGGAGGATCAACTATTTGTGGGTACGTGCTTTATGGGGAGTAAATTAAATAAAAGCTGGTTGATTGACAGTGGTTGTACCAACCATATGACCCATGACAAAGAATTGTTTAGAGATTTGAAGCCAACTAACATCTCTAAAGTCAGAATTGGAAATGATGAATATTATTTGATTAAAGATGTTAGTTGATTAACATCTCTAATATTGTCTGATTAAAGATGCAGCAAATCAGGATTTTTTCAAAGTGAAAATGAAGGGGAAAAATTTTGCTCTAAATTCATTGGAGGAGGAGCAAAATACTTTCTCAATTAAAGAAAATACTACAAAAGTGTGTCATAAAACGCTAGGATTGTTGCAAATGAAGTTAAAGATGATGACAAATGACCTTCCAAAATTGGATGATCAGATTTCAAGTTCTAAAGCATGTCAGATTGGGAAACAGCACAGGAAACATTTCCCAAATATGAAAAGCAAAGCAATGAGGAAGCTGAATTTGATTCACACAGATAACTCAGGTCTTGAAATTGATAAGTCCGACAATGAGAAAGAATGTACATCAGTAAAATTCAACAAATTTTGTGAAGAAGCAGGCATTGAGCATCAACTAATAGTTCCTTATACTCCTCAACAAAATAGAGTCAGTGAGAGACGAAATAGGTTCATCATGAAAAATGTCAAGCATGAAAAACTTGACAAGATGGTTAAACCAAACATCTTTGTGGACTACAATTCTTCCTCTAAAACCTACAAAATTTATCATCCTCACAACACATGAGGACAAATTGGATGTTTGCAGCTCCTAAAGCAATGAGGAGTGTTAGAATAATGCTTTAGGGTTGAAACTTCTATGTTAGTAGGTAACTACTCAATGTTAGTGGGTAGTTATTGTTAGTTAGTGGGTAGTTAATATGAGCAATGGGACAATGTTAAATGCAATGGTTATGTGGATATCTATTTTTTACTTTGTAAATCTATAAATAGGTCTCACTTGTCTTTCATTTTTATCAATCAAGTTATTCATCTTCTTTTCAAGCATCTCTCTTATTCATATTTCCAACAAAACTCATTAAACTTCCACCTACTCTATTAGCTTGAGAGTTAGACTTTGACACATCTCCCACAAATTTTCATAACAAAACTCAACACATAACAATAATCAACATATAGGGGCCCCGGACAAGAGTTAAACCCCTCCCCCCAACAGGAATAAGAAAACAAAGCACTCTCCATAGAAATATATATTTATATATGTGTATAAATAAATAAATAAATAAATTGTACTTACAAGGCCCACAAGGCAAGCATTCTCCTGAAAGTCGGTATTATCTTTGATTATCATATTTAAAAGTTGAAGCACAGAACAGATGACCTGATACTGATACTGATACTGAGGAATACAAGGTCAATCAGACATCCAAGAATCTCAAATTCAACAGGGGATTATCGAATTTAATAATTTAGAAGAAAGCGAAGAAAAAGACATACACGAATTCTTGGAGCTTCAAGTAACTCCATAATAGGAAGTAAACCATGTTGAGTAACAAAGACAATTTTCTGCTCTGGCCTTTGGTGAAAGAAAGTAGTTAACTTCTGACATGCAGATACAATAACATCATCCGATTCATCTAGCCTCAATGATGAGACTAACTGCCTGAACTCAACAGCCTACCAGAATATAGTAAAACAAAAAGAGAAGCATGTGTTTAGTCTATGTTATAGCATAATCATGTTTAGATCACTGGGCACAGTGAAGTACAGGTTTGGACACACATGATCATACTCAATTTGGATACTTGTTTGACTTGATAAATCTAATTCATTTAAAGATGACAGAAAATC
Organism: Asclepias syriaca; assembly: GCA_027405835.1. Taxonomy (NCBI): domain Eukaryota; kingdom Viridiplantae; phylum Streptophyta; class Magnoliopsida; order Gentianales; family Apocynaceae; genus Asclepias; species Asclepias syriaca. Next base: position 11,604,812 of record CM049925.1, on the reverse strand, counting down.
TCCAACTGAGCCTATACAAACTCTAACTGAAACCAAGAAAAATAGACTTACTTCCTACCAACATCTGCATCTTATTCCTCACATTTTGACCAAAAGAATAGTAGCAGCATAATTGATTGATATAAAATGATACTTTGTAATAGGAATTCAAGATTGTAATTAGCAGAAAATAGCCACAGACATCTAATAACTGTCATATTTTCCAACTTTGTTTTATTGGGGGGATTACTCAATGGAGGCTGCAGTTAAAATTTCAAACTGCATCAGATGCATTACAGGTAATACATGAGATTCACCAAGGCAAAAAATACAAAAAATAATTACTATAAGTAACTATAACAAGGAAAGATATTCATTACAGGGACTTCAAGATATTCAAAGATTCATGGTCCTTTGCTCATAACAAGCATCAGAACAAAAATAAGAGTCACTTTGTGATGATTTAACACTGGACCTAATATTTCAATTCAACTTTGCGAACAGCATAAGAAATTCGAACTTTTCCACAAAGAGAGATACGAATTAATGTATGCACAAAATTCAGAAAAATGGAGGTTCTTATTAAAACAGCTCACCTTTGCTAGTGATAGAAAGAATCCTTGGATTTTTTTTGGGTCAAATAATTAAATTTTGGAATTTATTTTATCATAACATTATTTATGTAATTATATCTTTTAAATCTTTAGCACAAATACTCCCTCCAGTTTTCTTTTATTTAATTGCCCTCATTCCCTTTCTAATTTATTTTAAAACACTCGTCTTTTTCTAGATACAGCTACTATTTTTTATTTTTTCCTTTTCAATACTTAACCCTATTTAAATCTACTCCATAAATCAATCATTTTCCTAAATTATTACCCCACCTTTATTTTATTTCTTTTACTTTTCACAAAATGAAATTTCACATCCTTTAAAGAAACAGTTTAACTTTGAAGTAGCAGTACTTCTGTTCAGTGTTTTCTGATTTTGTTTCCCATATTTTTTAGGTTTCTACAAGTCTTTTAGTCCCCAACATGTTTTAGATTTCCAACATTCTATTTAAATGTAGGCCTTGTTTAGATAGATAATTACTTTAAAAACACTTGTACTTTTACTACAAAGAAATTCTCTCTAATAATCAACCTAAATCTTGGCTTTTCCCCTATTCCTATTAGCTACATCACCCTGCACAAATGTGACTTTCAGAAGTAGGAGGAGTTGAGAGCTCTGATTCCTATTAAAGAAAAGCTTTATAAGAGCATACTAGAGTAAAAATGTGGTTACCTTGATCTCATAACATGACAATTGAAACAAAAAATAAATGCCCAAATTGTGAAAATTAAGGAGAATTCTGAGGAATCATTTACCACTTTCAAAATTGACTTCTCAAAGCATTAACGACATCAATTTATTTTTCCCCCGAGGGAAAGAAAAGAAGATATGAGAACTGAGAGAAGATGATAGATGAAGATTATTTTCTTTAACAACTTAAATAAATGTTTTGCAATTTAACCTTTTATACCATCAATTTAATTAATCCTTAATATTCCTCAAAAAAAAAAACTAAAACAGAAGGGGGACATGTTAAAAATTATTCTAAAAAGGGGAAGTAATAGTTAGATGTCAAAATATATTTACTATAATTATATTTGGTACATTATGTTTCTAATCTACCAAATCGAAAATATACATAAAAGGAATAAAGAAGAAGATCATTAACATTCCAACCAAAAAATATCATCTTTGAGTTGTCATGATTAACTCAATAATATTAACAGAGACTTTATGTGATATGTGATACACTAGTAATGTTATAAATATTACAATTTCATCCAAATTCACTTGCACCATTCAAGGGAGGTACAAGAAAAACCATATAGAGAGAATCTACACGGCCATATGAATGGCATCTGACAATAACTTATATGAGGTTATCTTTACCAAAGGTTGTATCTTGTAAGAAGTATTTTGATGGGAAGTTAATAAAATAAATCCAGATAGCAGAAAACAGGAGGATTTGGAGTAATCACGTTTAGAAAGAATCCATGAAATAATGAGTCATACTTGTATCAAATGTCATAGTTGGTCCAATCCAGTGGCATATTATAATTGTTAATAGAGCAAGTCCATGCCCTAAAAAATTAAAAAACTCACAACTTGCTTTATCAATTTTCAGTAAGGACAATCCAAAAATCAACACAAACATTTTTTTTAAGTAAAATCAAAACAGCTCCTAAGCCAGAACTATATCAATATCAGGATATTAACATTCTGACAAGCAAACAGCAACAAGTTTCTATTTTTCCATATATATTGAGACATTGGTGAAACAAAGGTTTCAATCCATGGTCTGAAAGAAACTTGAACAATATTTAGCAATAAAGATTTAACACATTAAGGAAAATTCAGTAAATGATAAGTTTTGAATACCTGGAGGTGAAAGAGATTTTCTGCCGGCAGTTTATCATCAAAACCCTAACAAGTAAATGCAAAAGATTCTAAAACTGTTCAACGGAAGCATCAGAAGATATAAACAAGAGTAACGGTGTTAAAAATGCATACCAGACCATCCATGTCAATTACATCATCCTTTAGAACACCCATCATCAAGCGAAGCAAATCGCCGCCACCTACATGACCAAGTTCTTTCTCCATTTGTTTCTGAGCAATTGTGGCACGCAACTTTGTTGCTAGATCATTCTTCCCAGTGTCAGCAAAATTATTCCCTTTTGCATGTGATGATGATGCAGATGTCGAGGCTTCAGCTGATTGATCCTCTAAAGTTTTCTCAAGTGGATGAAACAAGTCATCCAAGGAGGCATCACCAGGAGGGTCACTAAATCTACTAAGCTCAGTTTCGCTGGAAACAATAGCTGCCTTGACAGACTAAAAGAAAAAAAAAAAAACATGCAAAAGAAGAATAAGAAAGAAAAAAAGAAATAAGCAGTAACAGACTAACAACTGGATCCATGATGAATAAAAACATTCAAGAAGATCCAAACAATATTCATCTTTTTAACAATAATAATATGAGTAAAAACAAAAAAGGATAACAAGATGGGTCTTACATTCACAAATTGAGGTGCAGACTTTCAGGGAGAAAACAAACCCAAACAAGAAAAGGAAAAACATAATTCAAACTATTTACCCAAACATTTTCTTCGGCAAACACATAATTCCTTTAAAAGTTCAACAAACTTTAATTCTATTTTTTGTACAATACTTAAGGCCAGTTTTAAATATGTAGTTAACAAAAAGAAAATTTCAAAATATTAAAATCTTAAAATAATATATATATATATATATATATATTATATATATATATAATATATTTGAATTATCAACCAAAACTATAAAAAGAAAAAACAAATTCTCTTTTCCAAAATGAATGACTTCAAAATACAATGTTCTTCTTTTCCATAGAACCCTAATATCTAAGTAGCCATTTGGTCAGATCTCAACTTGAGTTGAGTTGGCACCAACTAATACATATCCAAAAGACAAAGTTCTCTATATGGCACAAGTATAATGGAAAATTAAATTAAAAAAGCAACAGCACAGTTACAATCAACAGCTGAAACACCAAATCATATCTGTCTAAAAGTGTAGAAATTAGGAAGTTAGGCACAATAGTTTAAAGCTAATTAGTAAGAATTTTAGTATATCCTTATATAGTTAGTCAATTTCCTATTTTGTAATATTTGATTTCTTGATTGAGGAATAACTCCCACCATCCTTGTATATATATATATATGTATATACATATATATGTATGTATATATATGTATATACATATATATATGTATGTGTATATATGTATATATATATGTATGTATATATATATATGTATGTATTTACCTTTTCAATGAATAAAACAATGAGAGAAATTTATCCCACAATTCTATATGGTATCAAGGCGACAAATCCTTTCCTTCATCTCCGACCAAGTTCTGGGAGAGAACTCCAACCTCTACTCCTTTACTAGCCACCAATCCCTTCCTTCCCTGCCAAGTCCCCAACAAACTCCAGCCTCTACATCTTTGTTGCCAGCACTTTTTGCACTAATCTGAACACATGTCCTCTAGTCCTTCGCTGATGAGAACAACCTCTCTTCTAGCAGTTTCACCCCATCTATTCTACAGATAACCACACACCATCACAACTAGGCACCTCTCTCTCTTCCAATACTAGCTTGGTTTCTCCTTCTAGCAAGGAGAACAGTTCGGAAGTGTTTAATATTATCTCACACGGCCACTAGCAACAATTCGATCATTTTGAGTCTCGTGAATAAAAGTATCCTAAAGATGATGTCAAGTTTCAAAAGTTTGCGGAGATAAAAGGAGTGTTCAAATTTTTGTGAGACTAGATAAATCTCTGATGAAGTTAGGGAGAATATTGGTCACCAAACTACTTCACAACAAGCAAGAAGATCTCTCTAACGTTCAAAGGAAGGAAAGTTGAAGGAGAGTGATGTTTTGACAACATAAATCATACAATATCACATATAGATCTACTCTTCTAGCCCGAAAGATCTCACAAGAAAGGGGTTGGAAACTCCATGGTTTCCACAAAGTGATAAGAGCAAATCAACTGAACCACAAAGATTCCTAAACTGCTCAGGCTTTTTACATTTTTCACTCTTAATAATCCATGGACCAAGAAATGAATAGTGGTTATGTGTCAAAATTTTACAAAACTCCCTGAGTAATGAGGAAAGGACATCCACAACCTCAATCTATAGGGAGTAGATGATCCATCTCTCCTGCACAACAAAAGAACCCTACAGATCTTTGCAGTATTCAAACATCAATTCTTGTCTCTATGAATGGCGTCCCAGGAAATGAGAACCAACTTCTGGTGGTAGCAGACTTATTTTTCAACATTTTAGATGGGAGTAACAGCTTGGTTAATTCATTTTAGTAAAATATAAAATAAAAAGAACCTGAAACTTATAATATTCAATAAAACAACAATGGGTAAATTCTCCTTACATTCTTCCAGTTCTTATATGCTCCTATCCAATTAACTAGAACTATACTGTTATGGATTTATCAAACCGCAGTTAATCTATAACAACTAGATACCAATATTTTCATCCTTCCAGTTAATTGTGTAAACAAATTCAAATTTGAATTGACCGGGAAAAAAGAAGAAGAATAAGAGTCCACACATTTCCTTTTGAATGCAAAAGAAGCATGTTTACAGCACCAAAAAGTAGGATGACAATTGAGGTGCATTCAAGTTACTGTGTCGTGTTCAACATAAAAATCTGAGATGTCAACACAATTAATAAATATGTCCAAAAATTCTTAAGCCAAAAGAAAAACCATGTCAATACAACACAACATGACAACCCAGAAATTTCCCAATTTAACTTATCAAATTTCCAACTCATCAAAATATTTAAACTGATAGACAAGGGTTGGATTTATACACTCAGCACCCTTCATGTGTGGGCCACATACAAGGTCTCAATTAACAAGCCCAACCTGTGGACAATAGAGAGTTAACTTAACCTTTTAAATAATAAATTCAGTAATCTATCTACCAAAGGAAATAAATAAATAAATAAAATTAACCTTAAAAAATAGACTATTCAACTTAAAGGGAAAAAAGGCTTAGCAGGTTAGAAGTTGGCTGTGCAGCTTGTTTACAGCTCCATCATATTTCACTTCAGAGTCAACACATTTTCTACTCAAACCCACAAAAACCCCAACCACAACACCCGTAGTGTTGTATTCAATATTCCACCATTAATAAAAGTTAATGAATTAAGTTACTCAATTCAATACAGATGAGCATAATTTCAGGCAGACATCTATATCAAGAAAACATAATACAAATTATTTCTGCAACAATTCAGAGATGATAGAAGTTCTACTCATACAATGTATAATACACAAATATTGACTTACAAGAAGAAATGAATGCTTGTATAGGAATAGCACAAAAACAAAACCATAACTGGTCAAGTTTTACCTTTTTGGGGCTATTATCTTGGCTCTTCGATCCAAAAGTAAAGGAATCATTGTCCAGATGTGCAGATCCACCTTTCCCGTCAACCGTTTTAGATACATCCTTACTTCTTAATTCTGGAAATCCCAACTCCCCATTGATCAGTACCTCTTCCTGTTCTAAGTGAAATGATTCCTTGTTTTCTGTCAAATTAGGAGCAGTAGCTTCATGATTTGCAGTAAATCTATTAGAGCCTGTAGTCATGCTATTCTTTTCATGGATAGAAAAGGTAGGAACTTGATCAGACATGACATCCAAATGACCACTATCTGTTCTTTCCTGATCAGAAATACTATTAATACTATGGTCCTCAACAGACCTAATAGCCTCTGGATTTTCTGATGATAGAAACTTTTTTCCAGATCCCTGAAAACCACATATGCTTATTAAGTCATCTGATAACAGAACACGCCTAGCAACTGATTAGCAGTTCAAAGTTTTAAGTCACAGGAAATTACTTCTATGTTCTCCACAGAAGAGCCTGCAACAATACTCTGATTAGCAGCATTTGAAACTTCTACATCATCTGAGCCATCTTCTTCTATGTTTCTTCAAGGACCATTTCAAATCAAATGTTAATTAGATACTCATGCTCAGTACCACAAGATGCAACAAGTAACAGTATAAGAAGACAAGGGAGGTAGCAAAATACAGAAGAAAATCAATAAAACAAAGAATTTCAGAAAAGAATATATATTTGGAGAGCACAAAAACTCAGAGCAACCACACAAATTTGAAGTTCCATTGTGAACTAAGAGGAAAAATAACTCCAGAAATAAATAGTAAAAATGAAGTTAGTTTAGCTTTTAAATGAGGCAGATTGATAATGTGTTAACTTCATTCATTCAGATGAAGGTAAGGAATATATAATTTTCTGTCCCATTTACGTTATTCCCAAATATTGGAATTCCATGGATCGAAAATGATCAGAAAGAGACGGCGTTAGCAACCTTGGGCCTCCTCATTTTATTCTGGCTTTCCCAAGGGTGACTTCTGAAAATTAGTTGAATAATTAACATACCACATTCTAGATATTTGATAAGCAAATAATCTTTTGATCAAATAGCCCTTCACTTGAGTTTCAGAAACAACTAGACAATTCCATTGCTTGTAAACAAGCAAGGTGAGAATTTTATCTTCCTACCTTAATGTGCCACTGTGACGGAGAGAGGTTTGCAAAACACGCCTTGAGTTCTGTATCCAAGGGTGTGAAAGTAGTGTCTTGGCATCAGGCCTTTGTCTAGCATCCTGAAAAGTATGATTCAATCCCAATTGCAGTATTTGAGAAGACTATGTTACATGACCACTTTCAAGAACCAGCTCGCTCAAAGTAATATAAGCTTGACTCAGTTGAAGAAATCTACCATTGTTTGGCACTTCTTTGATACATGAACTAAAATTATGCACTCCAGTTTATACCATTTAGTTTCCAAAATTAAACCCAGTTCAGTCACTTGCAAATATGAAACATGAAAGACCTCCAAAACATTAATAGCAGAACATGCCTCGATCCAATGCATATAACAACAAAAATGATGCAGTAAGCAATAAGAAGCTGCAAAAATATATTTCTTAAAACGTAATGAAGATGAAATGCTGGACACCCAGAAACCTAAAAATTTATCAGAAAAGGGACAATATTAATTGCAAAAAAATGTATCCAATGTATAAGGACTATCTCACCTTCTTAAAGCATTGTCGCAGAAAATCTGTAATAGCTGGAGATAAACTGTCTGGTATGGGAGGATGATCATCCTGAAAAGTTAAGAAATTAAGGATAAACTAATTAGCAAACTAAGATCCTCAAACAATAATACTGAAGAACAAAATTAGATCTAAAGTATAACTCCAAACTAATAAGACACTAGAATTTTCTAAAACTTTTTCGACTCCGAAGCAAAGAGGAGATAAATAAATGAAGATCAACCTGAACAATTCGGAAAAGAGCAGGCATTGGCTGGAGATCATAGTAAGGTGGTACACAAGTTAGAAGCTCAATTACTGTGCAGCCAACACTCCAAATATCAGATGCAGCACAAACTCCTGACATTTCAATTACCTGAAAAGTTTTGGTGTTAGCATTTAGTTCATTGGACTAAACCAAATTACCCATCCACATTTGAATTCATTGCAACATCCCTAAAAAATCAAAAAGTTAAACATATTAATAAGTAAATATTGTTATTAGTGAAGTTTGTTTTCTTTTTCTGCTAAATCAGTAGTCAAGGTAGCTGGTGATTGTAATATTGATTATTATATTAAGTAAGAATATGATCAGATATGCATAACAAAAAGACTAAATTAGTGTAATTTTCATAATCAATAAAATTCTGCTGCATCCAATGGCTGAGAGATACTGTTCCATAAATAGTTTCTGCTGAAGCTAGGGGAGGTAGAAACCCATTCAAGTTGCTCCACAAAACTAATATTTACTTGGGCTTGTATTTTCCCAGTGATCTGAGACTAAAGTTCATTCAGTCATCAGTAGTAATCTATTTTAATCTAAGACAAAAGTTGGGTTGTCTAAGTTCAGTCTGTTGGAGACTTCGAGAATGGAAACCAACTGTATAGGTATCAACATTGGGTTAATCAATCAAGACAGGCTCTGGGTGTTGTTAGATTGACGTTGGCGAAGAACATCACCTCCTACAATATCATCATGGAGAAGATGATACATTGTTTGATAAAAGCATTATCAAACATGTACGAGAAGCCATATGCATCAAACAAGATATTGCTTATTCATCAATTAGTTAATACAAAGATGCAAGAAAGTGCTACTGTTATAAATCATGTGAATGAATTAAATTCTTTATTGTAGAGATTAGTGTCAATAGATAATAAATTTGACGATGAAGTACATGTCTTATTGTTACTAACTTTGTTGCTTAATAGTTGGTCCGGAATTGTTAGGGTGTAGTCAGTACATTTTGGACTACAAAATTAATATTCAAAGGAATGAGGGATTTAATTCTTAGTGAATATGTTCGTAGGAGGAATGCTAGAGAATAAACAGGTTCTTTATTGAGTACAGAAAGTAGAGACAAAAGGTTGGGCATGGTAGATTGGTCCAAAAAACGAGAAAAATCCAAACCTTGCAAGGATATTATCTGTTGGAATTGCAAGAAAAACGACCACTTTAGAAATCAGTGTGTTGCTCCTAAATAAAGGAGCATGACAACATAATAAGCACACACAACATAGTAAATACAGCCCAAGAAGATGTTGATGATGTATTGATTTGTTTGGTTGAGAGTAAGGTTGAATCCTACAAAAATATGAAAATAATTTGATGAAAATTTCACAATTGAAAATTTTGGTTGGCAAAAATCTGTATAGCTTCATCTGGCTTTATAGTTAATTGTTGAGTTGTCATTACACTAATTTAGAGTTATTGCAGTCTTAGGGTTTACTAGATTTGCAATTGATGTGATCAGCCTCCATATGGGAGATTCTTGAACCCAGAGACTTGTATCAATATAAAACAGTTCACCAGAGTAAGGATAATAAAATTCAAAGTGGAAATTGATGTTCAACTATGTAAACCTTTTGTGGGAACATTTAGATCCTAAATCAGTCCCTATATTTTACCTTCACAATATCTGTTGGAAATCTAAGATATCTGTAGGTTCTCTCTAGTATCAATATCTTAGGAAATCTGGTCTGGATATGGATATTTATATAGGCAGTCTCAGGATCACACATGCCAGTAAAAAAATAATTTTCCCACAAGGACAAGCCTTTCATTGTTTTTTCCCCTTTTTTCCCGTCTTTCTAAACATGGGTTTGAATGAAAACAAACCCTCAGTTTTGTTATTGTGCCATAACTTTTACAATAGGTGATGTTTTTGAAAGGTCCCTCACTCCTCCAAAAAGCTTTTAATACTTCAGCACTCCACCTGTTTACAGACTTTAACTTGATTTTTTCCAGCAGATAGATTTAAAAAATTAAATAAATAAATAAAAATTTATTTCAACAAAAAAAAAAAAAAAAAAACCTACATCTCGCAAGCATTTGCCCCAAGAGTCTGTTTACTAAGATTGAACATGCAAAACATTCCAGAAATATTTCAGGTCAGCCTAAAGCATCAGAATAAGATAAATAGAATCACCAACAGCCCAAGAATTGATTCTTGCAAATGAAAAGGCCCAAAAAAATTACAGCCATTTATAGTCATATCCATATAAATGATAGATATGACTACATGCATCCACAATGAAAGTGCATCTAAATTGAGGTTCTTATGTCCGATAATGTTCTTATTGTGAACTTGACTGTCATGATTGAGATTGATATGACCTACTAATGGAGCCAAACTTGAATCTAATGAAGTCATTGGGTCAATAAGTTTCAGCATTGGAATTTTACTTCAGCTCAAGAAGCATTACGCATAGAGTAAGCAAGCCAAGATGAACAGTCAAACCCAAAGCCATTCATTTTAATAATAGCAAAATTAAAGTTTGGTTATGTAGATTCAAGCTCAAATAATGATTTAGTAACAGTGACAACTTGATGGGGAGAAAAAATGCAACTTGTGTACCACAATATATGGAGTTAACTCTGAGTACAAACATTAACCAAAAGAACTCCAACTGTGCCCCTAAAGGACTTATTTACATCAGTTAGCATTCCATATTCCATTGAAAACTTTTCATTTATTAAAGTCTCATAAATTTCTATTCCATTTATGGGGAAGTTGCTATCTGGCCTGGCAATAGATTGCTTTCAGAAGGTAAACTAAACTAAGCATTTGCAAACTCAGGTCAGATTATTATATAGAAAGTTCGCTTTGAAAATCTCAACCTCGAGGGGCTAAGATGCGAATTGAAAGGCAAAAAAGGTACCCTTCATGAAAGTTCTATAATTATAAACCTCAATCTCCAAAAATTTAAGCTAATGAAAGAGTGGTTAAATTGCTAAGGTGGCAATTTAAATCAATTCAATTGAAAATTGACATAAAAGAAAGAGATCCTAAGTTCAATTCTCGTCTTTACTCCATTAGTTAATCAATTCAGATTATTATATAGAAAGTTTGCTTTGAAAATCTCAACCTCGAGGGGCTAAGATGCGAATTGAAAGGCAAAAAAGGTACCCTTCATGAAAGTTCTATAATTATAAACCTCAATCTCCAAAAATTTAAGCTAATGAAAGAGTGGTTAAATTGCTAAGGTGGCAATTTAAATCAATTCAATTGAAAATTGACATAAAAGAAAGAGATCCTAAGTTCAATTCTCGTCTTTACTCCATTAGTTAATTATTATTCACGTGTTAGGTCTTGTTATGAAAATTTACATTCAGCACAATACATGCAGGGCTGTGTTAAGTGGTTAATTTAACCCCTCGCCTAAGCTTTTAATTTGACAAGGTATGAGGTCCTAAGTTCGACTCTGTCATTGTCCCATTCATTGATTATTGTTCACAAAATTTTATGTGCATAACTTAAATGGATAAAGAAATAAAGACAGTAAAAAGGAGGAAATATAATGAAGTACTGTAGAGCCCAAAAGAATTTCTTGACAGATATAGAGACCAAAAGTACAGACTTCAGATCATATAGATCTCACAAGTTCTTCAATCAGATAACATTACTCTGACATTTCATAATCAGATAAACAGATAAAGAACTAGACCAACTACATGCTAGACAATAGATGCATCCTGTAAAGCACTGGAAATCAACAAAAGCTTCAACACAGGCATATTTGGAGATCATCTCTTAGCCTAACAATTACAAGAGTTGTTATAATTGCCTCCAAGTTTCTGAATAATCAAAGACATTATAAAAAATTTCAAATTCACCCTAAATTTTAGATTTTGGAATATCCTCAATCTAATTTGATTCTTGTTACAAATGATGAATTGGTTTTGGCTCAGCTGATGGTAGACTAGCCATATATTATGAGTTAGGAAATTTTTCGTTTTCCTTAAATAAGTCAAGAGCTAATTAGATCGGGGAATGGTCACTAGATGTACAAAATGTAGAAATAAGTCCATTCAGCTGCCATTAAAATTCCTTCTCTAGCTTTGCTCTGCCATTTATAAGTGATTAAAGCAACATTTAGGCGCAATCTACAAGTTGCAAAAAGTCCTAGGATTCCTACCAAGCAAGCCAAGTATGAAAAGTAAGTTGAAGAGTGGCTTCTTTATGAAGCACACATTTTCAATTGAGTGCAGGAAAATAACTAACTAGTCAGATATCCTAGGTATGTACCAAAAGGAAAAAAAATCACATAATCACTGAATTACATACCAAGAAAGGCACACCTTTAGATTCAAAAGGACATATAAAGGAAAGCCATCAACGTAAGTCTAAGAAGTGCCCCAATGATAAAAACCAATAACCACTATTAGAGTTTAAATACAAGTTTCTGGGCCTAATAATTTCCTGCATCATATAACTTTAAGTATACCTACAAATTTGATCTTCCTCTTCAAAATTGAAAGTCACTATTGCATTGAGTGAACATGAGTCACTACTCCAAGACATTTAATGCCACAAATATGTATCCATTCTATCCAAACAATGTGCCATTATATCCAGAAAACTCAATGTTGTGTTTTTCTCAAGTGGAAGAGAATGACATTCCATGGTTCAACAATCAGTTTATGTGTCAATTTATTTGGAAAAATAGCCAAGAACTAAAGGTTCCAATTTACCATGACGAATGACATTCCATGGTTCACAAATCAGTTTATGTGTCAATTTATTTGGAAAAATAGCCAATAACTAAAGGTTCCAATTTAACATGACGACCCAATTTCAAGCCCAAGAAAACATGTCACAACTTCTTTTTTTTTCAGTTTTCTAGTCTTAGTTGGATTAGAATTTTCTTTATTTATTTGAGTCTTTTATAGTCTTAGTTGGATTAGGGTTTTATGTTTAGATTATAAATAGGGTTATTTTAATTATTCGAAGATTAACATATCATATTCTTAGTAAATTTGTGAGTTCAATCTTTGAAACTTTGATTACCTTCCGAACTGAGTCAAAAGTACAGGGTTCTGGAATTTGCTGAACTTTAATACTTTTCTGCTTCACCCCAATTTGCAAGCTTTTTACAGAAAGGCATGCTTCAGAGGAAGCAAACAAACCAAGCTCAAGACATTGGCTTCTCAGCACAAAGCCAGGCCTAAATTCCACTCTTGAATACTATGCTATCTAATGCATTGTAGTAATATTTTCGTCATTAATTTCTATTCACCCATACCTGTGATTGATACAGATGGTTCTAAACAAGATTAACTGCTTAGCCATCCTTCAGTAGAGAGAAACAGAGCAAGAAGGCCAAGTGGGAACAATTAGAGAAATTGGAAGGAGAATTAGATGCCTTAAACAAGAGGCAATCTTCCAGGAGAATGAAGAAAACAGAAAATTAAAGATGTCCATGCACTGGGCATCTAATGCATGATGCTAAGCTGCCCAATTTATGGGTAAATCACCCTGTGCACAAAGGGGAACACTTTTAGCAACTACGTTAAGAATTACAGTTACACAATCATCACTAGATCCTCAGTTTTGGGATTCTTCCCTACAGTTTCAGAAGACTATGTCAACATAGCTCCAGTGTTTGATCTCTTCAAGTTCATTTACCATACACCCTGCCTGCCAGAAACATTCTCATCATTACCTATTAAATTCAGCAACTTTTCTATCAAACTGATTTCAATGTTCCTGTTTTTCACAAAATCCTGAAGCATATCAAAGAAATACGAGGAGGGCTTTGCCTTGTGAATGAAAAACCCAGTAGCTTCTACTAGGTGTTCTTAATTTAAGGGCATGAAAGTTGATCTTTTGTATCTCCATCAAGCAATGGACACACATAATTAAGCAATTGACGTATTAAACCATGAAAACATCTAGCTACCGGACATAATATGAAATGCCAAGCTGACTCATAACAAACTCACAGTAAGACAATAGAAACTCCAAGAAGCAAGAGCATAGAACAAGACCACACTATTGTGAAAAGTTTAGACTCAAAAAGCACTCAAACAGTGGAAAGAATACCTCAGGAGCCATCCAATAAGGAGTCCCAACAACTGAGTGTGTATTAACATCTGCCTCAGTGAGTTTAGTCGCAACTCCAAAATCTGCAAGTTTCACAAGACCCTGCAAGAACAAGATATTGATAAACTTTATCATAGAGAAACAGAGATGCAGTGAATGGAAGGTTAAACGCTCTCCATAATCAATTTGGATATAAATAGAAGAACAACAAGTATGACAAACAAATCAGACAAGAAAATATGATGTAAAGAGCCTCCTACATCCACCTCTTTCGTTGTCAATATATTTGCACCCTTGATATCCCGATGAATCACACCCTGTTCGTGTAGATAAACCAGCCCTTCCAATACCTGGTGGTAAGCAGAAAATCAGACATGTGAAACCATCATAGAAAGTAATTTGAGCATGAATTTTTTTTTTTTTTCAAACCTGCGCTATGTATACTGCAACCAATGACTCTGGAAATGGCCCAAATTTATTTGGCTTGATTATGTTGGCAAGTGAGCCATTCTCCACATACCTTTCAGAAGAGAATTTCACAGTAGAAAACATTAAGATAAGACACTTATATGAGATTTTTAAGAATTGGATAACATTTATTGAACAACAATTTTGAAAAAGCCATATCAGACTTACTCAAGAATTATATGAAGATGAGTCTTTGTCTTCAAAGATCCTAAATATTTAACAATATTTTTGTGGTTCAAATTCTGCACATACAAATCACATATTAAACCAAAGTGTTTCCTTCAACTATGAATAAAAAATGGATTTAAAAGAATTTTAAGAATTATACCATCATTCATTTAGAAAATAATGTTCCAACCCAAATGAATAATTTACCATACTCTTACAGATTTAAAACCAATAGATTTCTGTTAGCAAGAACTGCCTACAATTTGTGGTCAGGTAAAAATCAATAATCCAATGGTTAGGATAGTATAGTACAAGAAAGAAGAAGTTTGGAGAAGAGAAGGCACCTTTAGCAAATCAATCTCTTGCTGCAATGATGTCACACCCAGCCAATTGCAGATTCATCAAAAAGGAAAAGCAGAAACTGGTAAGAAAAATTAAAGGCAAAATGGGATTTTGCAGAATTAAATTCAGCAAATATGAGAAAATGAAGCATCCTATGTTGTTTGCTATTCTGCTAAAGTGGATATCCACAAAAATCAAAACAAGCTCTAGAATGATTTAAACTTCATTCTTCCAATGGAGAGCAAAAACCTGTACCTATATCAGGATGTATTGTCTTTTTGTGTATATAACTCTTTTCTGTTTCTGAACTGAAGTTTCTCATTTAAAATATATACATAGGCTCATATCAGCTGTTCAGAACATGACCCTAATTTCCATGAATCAACTAAAGATCTTTGCTATATAAACTATCTGAAGATGGTCTAGCAACAATGCCAGAAACAGTAAAGAGAATAACACCTGAAGATGAATAAATCTATTTTATTTGGAAACTAATAGTGACACATCCAAAGAAAAACTCAAGCAAAAGAAAATTTTCATCCAAAATGGTGTGCCCCTTTGCTTTGTTGGTTTTTCCCTCTTTTTTATTTTTGTTCCTATGACTCTGAGTTATCTGTAAAAACAAGTAAACTAAAAAAAGGGAATGAATTTTTTTGTAATTACTTAATCTGGAAAACAAAATGAGACATACCATAATGATATTCAGGTCTTCCTGAGCAATATTCTCCAAAGAGACTTGCTTAATTGCAACAAAATCTCCATTCTCCAAATCAAGACCTTTGTAAACTCGCCCATAAGCACCCTTTCCAATCTCATCCCCAAGCATCTTCAACAAACAAAGAATGTTATGTTAACCCAGAAAAAAAGATGTGTAAGAAGGCCTTCAATAATGATAATAATTTCACAGTAACCTTTCCAGTTACCCCCGGTGAACCATTCATCAAACATGAGAATTTCAAACTTCAGCAAACCCAAATTATGAAGTACAAAAGCAAACACTAATTGATATATTAATAGAGAAAAAAAATAGATTTTCTAATACTTTCTACTACATTGCAAAAACAAATTAAAGTAATGATTAATTCCAAAAAAGTAAAAAAACTTTAAAAAATTTTTAAAAATTAAATTAAATTTAAAAAAAAAAGAAGCTAAAAACTCAATAATAGAGTAGAATCCAAGCTTCAAGATCAAATCATCTAGTTTATAAAACCAAAGAAAATGCCATGGAGAAACTCCAAAAGACAAAATTTCATGATAAATAAATAAATAATCTAAAAGTTTGTCACTGCCACTTAATTCTCATTTCAAATTACATGTGCTATCAAAATTCACCAATATTAGATCAATTGCTCACCAGACTCACTGTACACTAACTAAAATACAAAAACAATTCTCATTTCCAAGCTACATTTCCCCTCTTCCCAAAAAAAACGGCTAAAATTCCCCATTTAATCAAGCAAAAAAATAAATAAACAAAAACAAAAGAAAAAAAAAAAGGAAAAAAAGTTAGCTCCATTGACAACTCCTACATTTCTCAAAAAAAAAAAAAAAAAAATTGAAACTTTAAATCCCTATCCAATGCTGAAAGGAAGAAAGAAATACTTACATATTTATTATCGAGAGTCTTCGATTTATGGAATGCCGTTGTGGGTGCTTGCCGAGACATCTCTCCTCGTAATTATAGAAATATATACTATGGCTGCACCAGTCACTATATAAACAAACCCTAGAAATGGAGGAGCCTGCTTCAGGGAGGGTAAATGTGTAATTTCATGTCAATCGCCGGGAACTGAGACGAGCAAAGGTAACCAGAGCAGAGCACCGCGACACAGAAAGAGAGAGAGAGAGGGCGATTTTCAGAGGTTGCATCTTGATGTGATGTAGAAGTCGTCGAGCCTACGTGGACTTCGTAAGGGTATTATAGTCTTTTCACATATCATATATGCTGGGGACAGTGAAGTCTTGGCTGGAATCATGGAAAGAACTTTTGGTTGCTGCACCCTGTAATCATAACTGTTTCTATAATGATACTTTCCTTTTCAAGGATATTTATTTTTTAATTAAAAATAATTTTCTCTTAAATTTAGACAATATTAATAAAATAAAACACCAATTTAAAAACAAAATACTCAAATTAGAATATTTAATTGAATTAAAATATAAAATAATATAATAAACATCTTATCTAGATATTTAGTATTCGAATTAGAAAATTTTTTTTGCTTTAAATTTGATTATATGCAATCTAATTCATCATAACGGTATTAAAAAAAATTCATATGAAACTTAAAAGGAAGAAAAATAAAATTTATAATTATCAAAAAAAATAAAAGAAAAATAAAATTTATTGATATCTAAAACTGAACGGAGCGGATTGATGCATATAGTCTTTTGACTATAAAGCGTCGTATCAAAAAATTTCCCCTTAAAATATATCGTCACCTTCGCAAATTGATAATTCTCTTTTGAATCTTTGTTTGAGTCTCTCAAGTTTGATCTTCTATGATTATTTGAACCATTGTTCCTATTCTGATTATTTGATCTTTGTGGTTATCTTCCTCTTTGTGAAATTAATTTTACCATTTGACCTTGATAGTTTTCCCCTGTTTTTTAAAAGATAATTCTTTAGAATATATTGCACTAATGATTTCTTCCAATGCCAAAGTATCTTTAGTATATAATATTATGCCTCTGAATTGTTCATATTATTGGGACAAGGAGTTGATGAGATAGATTGCTTGATCCTCCTCCTCAATTTCCACATTTAAACTGCAAAGATCTGAAAGAATTTTAATAAATTCATTTAGTTTATCATCAATGAGTTACCTTCATTCATTTTAAAATCATAGAATTTTTTGTTTTAAATAAACTATGCTAGTGTCTGTCACGAAGGTCTGTTCAAGCTTTTCTCACATTTCAACAAATCTTTCTTCCTTAATAACTTTTCTCATAATTTTATCTTCAAGGCTCAACACAATAATGTTTCTTGCCTTTTTTTTAGTATCTCTTCATTCTTAGATTTCTCTAATGTTCCAAACATTATGTCTACGCCCTTTGAAGCTTCATCAAGTCTCATGTTTATGATAAAACTAAAATATGCCATTACTTTAGGGATATTTTGTGCTTTGACTCATATTATTTGTTGTAAAATTGAGCACTTTTGACCACTAATTAACTTGATTTTTTGAAGTGTCCACATGAAGTTTTTGGACTAAAATAGCACAAAAGAATAAGTTGAGGGGCCAAAATGCAAAATTTGAAAAATTTTACACATTGCAAGCTTTTGACGGTCGTCAGTGTCATGTTCTTGATGACCGTCAAGCTTGACAGTCGTCAACAACAAGGTTTTGATGGGCATTAAGATCCAAATGTCAAAATTGATGATTATTACATTGTGAAATCTCAATTTTACCCTTATGTAATTTATCTATAAACACTTGTAATTTTACAAAATAAAGGAAGAGTTGTTTAATGCTAAGGAAACTATATTCAATTTTATTCTCACATTTTCCTTATCAATTATTATAGTGTTGCATTCTTAGGCTTAGAAGTTGTCTCCATCATAAGAATGTTTTTGTCTAGGGATATTATGTTGTAATAGTTGATTGATTTGGTTCATTACTACTCTAAGAGTTTGAGTTTGTAGTTGTCTCAACCATAAAAAACTATTGATTCAAGTTATTGAAGATTGTTGGTGATCAAGTCCAAGAGCTCCATTGATTCAACTGCAAAGATTGAAGACTAAGGCAAAGCTTTAAATTGTTGTACCATCTTCTTACCTTATTCTACTTTCTCTTGTATTTGATTATCTAGAAAATCATTAGGATTATCTCTTCTACATTTCTTTAGTGAATTTATGGGGATTATTATTTGACCATCCTTTGAGTATTTTAGTGCTTTCATATTACTATTCTAATAATTTACATCATTCTCCTATTGATCTTTCCTTATGCATGTGAATCATAAGGTCGTCCAATATTACAATTATAAGTTTAGGCCAAAATTTATGGTTGGATTGGTGGTGTCAAGTGAGAGTTAACCATAACTAAACTAGCCACCCTTGAATCATTCACTAAGATTTCTCAATGTGATGAGATATTCGAATGAAAGGTCCTCCCAAAATTCATTTGGGCTTAATTGTTGAGTATCTACATATTTCTTTAAGTTGTCATTTACTTGCTTTGTAGGTTAGTTTTAGTGTTAGATCTACTCTTCTCTACTTTTGATTTGGAATTCTAAATTGATTTCTATGGTTGATTTTGTATTGTAATACTTGTGATGAATCTTTACCATCCCTTGGGTTTAAATGATACTGTACTATAAATTTTAAAATCTTAGTTATATTCTTTCTATACTCAACGATAGGTCCTCTATCCTATATGTGATTCAATTTTACTTGTTTATTTCTTCATTAATCACAATCTGATCACATTTTTTTGTAGTGTATTAAAAACTACATCCATTAGTTTCCAAGACGAGCTTTCATCTTTTCCCTCCATAGATAGAAATCATTCTTGCCATTAAACTTCTCAATGTCCATCTTTGTTGTTGACATATTTTTTTTTATTAATTTTAGTTTGAATCTTTAAGTTCTTGAAATTGAGATCAGTGATCAAACATTTCTATACTCTGCTAAATCTGGATGATTTCTTGATATGTGTTGTTAGTTGAACTCTTGATTGTAACCTTGCTCTAATACCATTTGTTGAGATTAACCAACAAACTTAAATAGCATAAAACACAATTTATAAACTATAAATAAAATTGAGAAATTAAAGAGTACACACAAATTTAGAACTTCGTTTACAATAGTGAAGAACCTAATCCTATTTGAACTCCCTAAGGAATTCTCTTTCTTTACGACAATAACAAGAATACAATTGTGATTATTTATAGAGCTTTAGAAATTAACTATGGTGATAAATTTTCCTTATATAAATCTTAAACTAAAGCTGAACCCCCTTGGAAGCACCTTGAAGACAACATTTCTTCTCTTAGCCTGTGAATTTGGTTCTTTAAAACTCTCAGATTTTACCTCTCTTAAATAAGTCTTATTTTTTTAGATTAACCAATAACCTCAACTATCATAAAATATAATCAATAAATCAAAAATCGAATTGACAGAAATTATAGAGCACACACAAATTATAGAGGTTTGAACTTCCTTGACAATAGTGAAGAGCCTAATCCTCTTTAGACTCCCTTAGGAATTCTCTTGATAATTTCTTCTTGATATTGTATTCAACTACGACGTAAATTTTCCTTATATTGTATTCAACTACGGTGTAAGGGAGTTCCTAATCCTCTTGATATTGTATTCAACTACGGTATAAATTTTCCTTATATGAGTCTTAAACTGAAACTGAACCCCCTTAGAAGCACCTTGAAGACATATCATCTTCTTCTCTTAGCCTCTCAATTTGGTTCTTTAAAACTCTTAGAGTTTACCTCTCTCAAATAAGTCTTCTCACCTCACCATACAATGAATTCTTTCTTCTTTATATCTATGTTATTTTTGTTACCAAATATGACACAACATAAACTATATATAGGCTACCACAACTGGTAAAGCCTTTACAATAACATAAATAAACTAACATAATTAACTTTAACTAATTCTTGGTTAAGATCTTAATGATGTGGCAATATCCAACTTGACTTGCTTGCCATGTCATTAATGATTATTTATTTATTTATTTAGGACTAATTTTCAACAAGCATAATGATTAACTTTGTGTATGTATTGATAGGATAAAATACAAATGTATTCAATAAATTTTAAGAGATTTATTGGAGTAGGGTTCTATTCTACTGATGGGATATAGTATAAAAAAACTCTCAATAAATTCTCCGGGACTATAATCAATATATAATAATAATAATAATAATAATAATATTTCTAGCTAACTCATCACAGTCTAGGAATATGGTATCTACATATGTGAGCTCATACTTATTCTTGATGCATATTAGCCCAATAAGCTTTATTAGACCACTTTAATAGAGCTTAATAAAATATGATAGGTTTAAATACATAATTGACACATAAATCCACATTATTTATTAAAATAAATCCAACAATCTCCCACTTAGGCTTAATGTATTCAAACAAATATGTATAATTAATCTTTATCAGTACTCAATCTTTTGCTATCAATATCCAAACAAATTATTTCATGTTGATGTAACACAAATCTTAATTAGGTGCATTACTTCTTTTCTTTATCCTTTCTTGAAAGTTCATTAGGTGATGCAATTATATTAAACAAATGCAAATCATCTAGATAGACAATCAAAATTAAAAATTTTGTAATTAACAAAAAAAAAAGTTTGAATTTTCTATTTCTAAATGAACAAAAACAACAAAATTTGTCCATTAATTTAAAATAAATAGAAACAAAATTCCATCTAAATAAAAATAATTTTCATTCTCAAAAGATACCATAAAGGTCTATATTGCCTTAAATTTAACAGTTTTCTATTCACCAGATGTATCTTTCATCATCACTGGATTTTCAGTAATTTAGATAACCCCTTATTTAAACATAAGTATTGATGTATTTATTTTTTATCCTTATCTAAAGTCTCTCCAAAAGAATAAATAAATAAATCAAGAAAATTCTTTAGTTTAATTTGTTCCATTTTCTTGTTTTTTATGTGGACCAAAGGTTGAAACTTCTTATATTGTGTATTTTCTTTCCTTTACCGATACCAACAAATTCCAAATGAGTACTAACACTTCATCTTACTACAAATTCCAAATGAGTACTAACACTTCATCTTACTTTATCTCTCTTCTTCTTAACAAAATATGAAATTATCTCATTAAGAGTCATTTTCTCCTTTAAACATTTATAATTGTTCATAAGTTGACTGAATTATAATAGAAGAAAGATAAAAAATCAAATACACAATAATACCTTAAAATTTCTAACTTCAGTGTTTTTAACTCCAAAGTATGATGAAATATTTTTCTATAAGTACTCTATGATATTCTCATTATTCTTATATTTTACAGAAACAAGATTTAATAAAATTTCATAATTGTTTCTACTTTTTCTAAATCATACTAAAGTATAATTATAAAACTTTAATTTTTGTATTATTTTATATTATGCATCACAAAATTATAATTACATCAATAAAATAAAAAAATAACAAAAAAAGATTCCAGATAAATTTAATGTAAGAAAGAAAACATAATAAACTAAATTTTTTATCTAAAATAAATAATATATTTATAATTTAAAAATAAAGTATAATACTCATATAATATGGTCTCACCATTTTATAAATAATCAAATTATGAATTAATCAAATTATCAATACTAATTAATAAAATGTATATATATATATCCAAATTCCTTAACATTTGAAACATCATAAAAATAAAATAATAATAAAACTAGATATGTATGTATATGTATAACTAATAGAACAAAAAAAACTAACATTGGCAAAACTTTAAATATATATATATTTAGCCATGAAAGTGAAAAAATATATACATTCTGTACCACACAAAGATACAATAGTGAAACTGTATGTATATTTATAATATCTTAAGGTTTAATAAAAAAAATTTGAAAGAAAATTAAATTCTTTAATTTAGAAGAAAAAGAAATTTTTTTAAAAAAATTAATTTTGTAAATTTACTTTATCCGAAATGGAATTAAATTTAAAATAATAAAAAAATTTCATCCTTAACTTAAGTTTAATTCCGTAATTTTATAATTCTTTATGCATGTCTTTGGACTTATCAATTGAGTATCACAAGTTCACAACTAATATATTATATATAATATATATATATTATATTATTTATTTATTTATTTATATTATTAAACAAATAATAATATATATTAAATATGAAATAACCTTAAAAATTGTACTTTTTTTACTATAAACAAAAACTAAAATGTAATCTTTAAAAAATTAAAATCTAACCATCAATTTATAGATTGATTTTATGCTTAAATTCATGCTTCAATAAATTACCTAAAACATTCTTAATCCAATATATAGGCTAATACCAATTTTAACTACTTAACTTCTACTTTAGTATGATATGAAATAACTGGAATCCTTATATATTAGATAACTTTAGCATCATTTTTGGATGTGTGACTTGGATTCATATCCCAATATGTATATACAGTAATATTTAAGAGTTTGAATCATACTTTTTTTTAAGTAAGAGTTATTTCTACACATATAATTCAATTAAAATTTTTTATTTTATTATGTTTATTTGAACTAAAATTACAAGTTCTTATTAATAAAATTTTTTGTGCATAATGTATTAATAAATATTATTTAGCATGTATAAAACAATAACAACTTAAAATAATATTCTCTTGACATTGTTAAAAGGCATATTGCTGTCAAGAAGGCGTTGCTTTGATGGGTAAACATCCTCACTTATAACTGAGACGTTATGATAGAGACGAAAATCATCACATAAGTATTATAAATATATATATATATATATATATATATATATATATTTTGCTATGATATTGATTTTAAGTTGTTGTATAATGGGATGAACTCTTTTTTATGCATTCATATTTGACATTCCAATGAGAACTCTCTATCCAAATTTAATATATATTATCCATTATTTTTTTATTTGTTTATCTTATATGCAAATAATTAAGAAGCATAGATATTAAAAGAAAGAAATCAAGTTGTCATCAGAATTTAAGTGCATAATTATTTTTGTAAATATTTATCTTTTATTTACCTTTTGAAAAATTAAAAATGTTATTAATATGTGGTAGAATTTTTACCTTACTACTCATTGCTTTATCAAATTTATATAATTTCATGAGCATAATTTCTTTGTTTACTTTGAAATTAAGTTTGAAGGGTCCAAAATTTTTGTTTCGACAATTACACAGTCTTTCAAGCACTATTTTATAGGATCATATTCCTCATTTTCAGATGTGCCTAACAACGTGAAAGGAATTTAGTTTCAATCTTTTAGGATAAGTGATGTCATTTTTTTTATATTCATTCTTTTTTGTAAAGAACATTGTTATTGTAAAATTGTTTAATTTAATTAATTACTTAATCTTAATCGTGTTAACTTTATTATTAATATCATATTTTATTTTATTTAAATAATATTATGTATTTGTAGAACTCATCGATAAAAATGATAATGCACTGATTCTAAGAAATTGAGAAAAGATTTGTTGAAGAAGACTATCTAATACTTTCATAATATTTTGTGTTATTCTTGAGGTACAAAAACGAAGTTCTTTTTTCTTTTCTTTATTTTTTGGATAAGATTTAGATTTAACTCTATACTTCTATTTGTTGTCATTCTTTATACATAATAAATACAGTTGATATGATTATGCAAACCCTTTAAAAGTTGACTTCTTTTTGTATGTGTGCGATAAAGTTGGTTATGTTATGGATAAGCTCGATTATGAACTTTCTTCATATTCATTCGCTATTTGATATAGCTAGTTGAGAAAGATACAGAAACGGCTACAATATTCTTTTGGAAGGCAAAAAAAATTACATATTCTTGTTAATTTTTTTATACTCATGTCTTATGAAATTCAACTTTGAAATATGTAAACTTTATATTTTTTTTGTTCTTAATGAGATTTATTTCTTTTGTAGAGAGTTCTTCCATTTTTTTGGTAATAAACAGTTTTTTATTGAGGCATGTGGTAGTTTTAAGAAAGGTCGAGTTTATGGCTTAGGATCACAATCTATTCAAGTAAGGTCCCGATTAAATGAGTCAATGTTTACAACTGCTACAATTGAGGAGGTAATAGAGCTTCAAAACAAATTAGCTAAACTGGAAGAGAAAGAAAAGGAAAAATATCAAATTTTTTGCAGTTATGTACAAAGGATTGTAGAACATGTTGGATCAACTTTACCACTAATTTCATCTATTTTTGTAGATGTTGATTATGAAGGTAATGATCTTAATCCTATTGACGAACATCCATCTCCTAACACTCATGATGATTGTGATCCACCAACACCGAGTTCTTTTACAACACCATTACCTACTTATTATTATTACGATGACATTTAAAATAATTTTTTTTAAATTGAATGATTGTTATTATTTGAATTTTATTTAAATTTTACTAGAAAATATTATTATTATATTACTATTAATGTTATGTGATTTAAATATAATTAAATTCTTTTTTCTTTAATATATTTATATAAATTTTTAGATATTTGATAAATAATTTAAGAAAATTATTAAATTAAAAATAATAAAAATAAAATTTTAAAAATAGATATTTGTGACGAAATTGAGACGCACAACCATTAAAAATATGTCGCAAATAATGACGAATATGTTAGCCGAAAATCCATCGCAAATAGCGATGGTCTTGGGTAGTTGTAAATTCGTCCCAAATAACGACGACCTTGAGTAGTTGAAAATTCATCACAAATAGCGAAAGTTGTGCATAGACGCAAATTTATCGCAAATAGTGACAGTCGTGGGTAGTCACAAATTCGTCGCAAATAGAGATGACAGTAGGCAGTTAAAAATTCGTTGCAACTAGCGATGATCTTGGGTTGTCAAAAATCAAACACTAACCACGATGGACATTGGTAGTCAAAAATCTATAGCAAATAGAAACAATCGTATGTCGTTGCAAATAGGTCGCAAAGAGTGAAGGACGTACATAGTTGTAAATCCATCACAAATAGCGAATGAATCTTAATAATGTCGCTATTAGTGACAGTCATATCTGTTGCAATATGTCGCAATACCATTTTGTGACAAATTTTCGACGAATATGACCGTCACTAAAAGTGAATTTTCTTGTAGTGTCAGTATACTATTACACGAAAGCATGTTATATTCTTTCTCTATCATGTAGCCAAATATCATGGGGGATTTGATATGTTCATTAGCATTGAAATTGCGCTTTATAATGGTGGAAATATATGTAAATACTTGTTATTGACATCTCCCTGTATGATCCAGTTAGATTTTGATTTGTCTCTCCAAAGTATTTGATTAATTGTTATCGACCGATTCCAATTTTGGAAGTCTAAAATTTTGAAATTAGTTTTTGATTTCTAAAATATATATATATTTTTAAAAAGTATGTTATTATTTTTTAATAATTCCGACCACGACAGAAAATTCAAAACTGCCATGGTTTAAAAATTCAAACTGCCGTGGTTTAAATTTTTGAAGTATACAAATTTTTATTTTTTATAATTTTGACGACGGCGAAATAAAAAATTCGGCGTAGTTCTTTTTTGCAACCTTTTACATAGTTATGGTTGTTTTGTTTTATTAATTATGTAAAATATCGATTTAATATTTATTTATATAGATATATTAAATTATGTTTTAGGCACGTTATATTTTCTTATATAGCTTTGATCAATTATTATTTTATCAGTGTTCTTATATATTTTAAAATATTAGATGTTTACAATAAAGTTTTATAAAAATAAAATATATGTAATTTTATATTTGATTTTATTGGGGATTAAGTTGATGGATAGCAATGGGAGTAACATGTTCCACCATCTATAAGATTTTCCATTGGCATTGATAAAAAGCCACCAAGATATAAGATACAAGTAAGACCCTTTCCTAATAGGTATAAAGTTAGGAACTGATATCAGTTAAGACTCATTCGCGAAACATTCATATTACTTTCCCAATAGTCAAAGAAAAGACAAGAAAAGAAAAATGGAAGATATTGATTGAGGGATGGTGTTATGTTGTTTTGCTCAATATTTTATTTAATATTTAATTTATGTTTTGTCTTTTTGTGCTTTAAAGATAAATGTACAGTAAAGTATTAATATTTATTATTATTATTATTATTTAAAAATATTTATATTATTTTTTAAAAACTGAAAATTTTGTTTTTAAAAGGAGTGGAGATGTTCCGCCTACTGAGTATTTTTATATTCACCCATATGTTTCCCACTTTACAAATGACAGAGAAGACACTAGGTTAGAGGATGATTACTGGACGGATGATTTTGAATAAGAGTTAGAGTGAATTCTTTAATTATTTTGTTTAGGATAAACTTTTTGTTGTTTTTGAATACTTGAATTATTTTTTCAGTTGAGGTTAGTATTGAGGAAAGCTAGAAATTATGGATGATATTTTATAAATTATTTCAAGTAAATAAATTTACTGTTTCTTGTTGGATAATTGAAAGTAAGTGGCTTTACATTCTTTAGAGAAATCTACGGATTGTAGCCGTGTCATAATCTTGAATTTGAGAATCTAGTTCACGAACTAGGCCCGAATTCAGGGTGTGACATTTAGTGGTATCAGAGTAGTAGGTTATGATTCTAAAATTAAGAATTGATTTGCCATTTAGGATTAAAAAAATATGGATTGTAGTAGAACATAGAAATTTAAGGAAGAGATTTTTTAATATATGTATATCATGTTTTATTTTTATTATTATTTTAAATGATGATATTCATTTTCTTTGTGAGAATTCTACCATCAATAGATGAATCGTGGTAGAAGGGCTGAGACTTCTAGAGTAATTGATCATTCTGATGAAATGAGCGGGCAAGAGAACGAAGAACTGAATGTTCCTCTGGCTAATTGGAATAGAGGGACACGTAGGCAAAGAAATAGAGTTGCAAACGATGATCGTGATGGTAGGAGAGATTCTCCACCTTCACCTCCTCCAGCTCCTGTTTTCACTATGCCCCTAGAAATGGTTACATTACTCAATACGATGACTCAAGTGATGCAAGACCAGCAACAACTTCAACAGTCAAGAGCGGCGCTCACAAAATGCAGCTACCAGTACTAAAGCACATTATGAGCATTTGAAGAAGGCCAACGTACCAACTTTTGATGGTGGAGCGGATCTTGAGAAAGCTGAGAAGTGGTTGAGAGAGATGGAACGCAATTTTGAGGTTCTAGAGGTACCCATGGAAGTTAGGGGTAAAATGTCTTACCATTTTTAGTCGGAGATGCACAATGATGGTGGGAAGGAGCTTCACTAGCATATGTATCTGCGAATCAGTCTATAAATTGGGAGGCATTCAAAAAGGCTTTCCTGGATCATTATTTTCTGGACTCACTTCGTCTTGAGAAGCAGAGACAATTCTTTAATATGAAGCAGACTGAGTCAATATCTGTGGTTGAATATGCGAATAAGTTTAATTCTTTGGGGCAGTATGTACTTGAGTTGATGGAAAACAGTAGATTGAGGCTGCTTCATTTTGAAGATGGACTTTTGAGACGGATTCAGGCTAGGCTATCGTCAGTACCTTCACGTGATTATGAAGAATCTTACATGAGGTGTATTCGAATAGAGTCTGATATCCGGGTAGGCAATGTAGAAAGAGGAATAAAAAGGTTCAGACCCACTAACAGCCAACAAGGGCGGAATGCTAGGCCAAACACTGGAAGTTCCCAGGTACAGAGAAGGAGGCTACTGCCAAGTACAAAACAAAGTCAGGGTGAAACTTCTTTGCAAAGGAAGCCTTGTGAGACTTGTGGTAGATTACATTTTGGTGAATGCAGATTCAAGACTGGAGCATGTTTTAATTGTGGAGAGATAGGTCACAGAATTACAAATTGTCCTAAGCCTAAGCCAGCGAAGCATAATTCTTCTGACAGACCAGCACTGCAACAGCCTTCACAGCCACAACAAAAGAAGTCTAGTGCAAGGGTGTTTACTTTGAGTCGACAGGAAGCATATGAGTCTAATGAGGTGGTTGCAGGTACACTATCTATCAATGTGCTCCCAACTTATGTCTTATTTGATTGTGGTGCTACTCACTCCTTTATGTCTCGTAAATTTGCTAAGACTCTTGGATTAGTACCTGAATATTTTGTTGATACTTATCATATTACTACACTCGGAGGAAAGATTCTCAATTCTAACCATATTATTCGAGATTGTCAATGGATTGGTACCTGAATATTTTGTTGATACTTATCATATTGCTACACCCGGATGAAAGATTCTCAATTCTAACTATATTATTCGATATTGTTAAATTGATATTGAGACACATAGATTTCTTGCTAGTTTTATTTTAATTGACATATCTGATTTTGATGTAATCTTGGGTATGGATTGGTTATCCCAAAATCATGTAACAATCAATTGTAGAGAAAAGAGTGTGGAATTTAGAATACCTAAAAAGGATAAATTCAAATTTCAAGGTACATACAAGTGCAGTAAAAATAGGATCACACCAATTATCTCAGTAATAAAGGCTTCTAAATACTTACAAAAAGGATGTATATGATACTTGGCATGTGTGGTGGATTCAAAGAAGAATATTCTAAACATGGAAGATGTAGCAATTGTTTGTGAATTTTCTGACGTGTTTCCAGAGAAATTACCAAGTTTACCTCCTAAACATGAAGTTGATTTTGAGATTAATCTCATTCCTGGAGCAGAACCTACCTCTAAGACTCCTTATAGAATGGCACCAGATGAACTTAAGGAATTGAAAGGACAACTTCAAGAACTAATTGATATGAAGTTTATTCGACCTAGTGTTCCACCATGGGGAGCACCAATCTTATTTGTGAAGAAGAAGGATGGGAGCATGCGGTTATGTATTGATTATAGAGAGATGAACAAGATCACTGTGAAGAATAAGTATCCTTTGCCTCGAATAGATGATCTCTTTGATCAACTGAAGAATGTCAAGATATTCTCCAAGATTGACCTTCGATCTAGATATCATCAATTGAGGATGAAGGAGGAAGATATTCCTAAAAGTGCATTTAAAACTCGATATGGACATTATGAGTTTCTCGTGATGCCGTTTGGATTAACAAATGCTCCATCTGCTTTTATGGATTTAATGAACAGAGTAGTCAGGGAACAGTTGGATATTTGTGTTGTGGTATTGATTGATGATATTCTTATCTACTCATCATCAAAGGAACAACATTCAGAGCATTTAAGAATGGTACTACAGACTCTTCGAGAAAATAAGTTGTATGCTAAGTTTTCAGAATGTGAATTTTGGATCTCAAGTGTGAATTTCTTGGGACATGTGATATCTGGAGAAGGTGTATCCGTGGATCCGGAAAAAATAGAAGCAATTGTGGATTGGCCTAAACTATCCAATGTTACCGAGATTCGTAGTTTTCTTGGTCTTGCAGGATACTATCGGAAGTGTATTGAAGAAGGCTTCTCTTCAATCGCGATGCCTCTAACTTGTTTGACTCAAAAGAGAACCAAGTTTGAGTGGAGCCCGTCATGTGAGAAGAGTTTTCAACAACTGAAACAAAAGTTAGTATCAACACCTGTTTTAGCACTTCCGACTGAATCAGGAGGGGTTTCAAATTTATAGTGACGCTTCGAAACATGGTCTAGGATGTGTATTAATGCAGAATGGTGAGTAATTGCATATGCTTCTTGACATTGAAACCATATGAGCAAAATTGTCCCACCCATGATTTGGAACTAGCAGCAGTGGTGTTTTCTCCAAAGATTTGGAGACATTATTTGTATGGAGAACAGTGTGAGATGTTCACTTATCATAAAAGCTTAAAGTATCTTTTCACGCAGAAGGAATTAAACATGAGGCAACGAAGATGGTTGGAGTTATTGAAAGACTATGACTTAAAAATTAGTTATCATCCTGGAAAGGCCAACAAGGTAGCAGATGCTTTAAGTAGGAACTCATCAGGGATGCTAGTAGCTATGTGGACTCAACAAGAACAGTTGATTGCAGAATTTGAGAAGTTGGAGATTGAAATTAGTGAACGTTTGGATGGAACGCTTTCTATGCTTCTAGCTCAACCAACATTAATTGAAAGGATTAAGATAGCTTAAGAAAGTGATGAAGGTGTAAACCAAATAAACAATCAAGTACACGAGGGTTCAGATTTTCAAAGGCACACAGACGGTAGTTTATGGTTTCGAGGTAAATTATGGGTCCCAAAGGATATATAGTTGAGGCAAGAAGTATTGAAAGAGGCGCATAACACCAAAATTTCGGTACACCCTGGAGGAAAAAAAATGTACAGAGACTTGAAGACAAACTTTTGGTGGAAGGGAATGAAGAAAGACATTGCAGACTTTATATCTCGTTGTTTGGTTTGTCAAAAGGTGAAAGCTGAACATCAACGACCTGGAGGCCTATTACAACCATTAGAGATACTAGAATGGAAATGGGAACATGTGACTATGGATTTTGTGGTATGATTGCCTAAATCCAGAACTGGTAAAGATACAATATGGGTGATAGTGGATAGACTAACGAAGTCAGCTCATTTTCTCCCAATGAAGGCCACTATGACCATGGAAGAATTGGTACGCTTATACATTGATAACATAATTTGATTACATGGAGTACCAATATCAATTGTATCTTATCGTGATTCTTGATTTGTCTCTCATTTTTGGAAAAGTCTAAATGAATCCTTTGGTACTAAAATATCCCTAAGTACTGCTTTCCATCCTCAAACGGATGGTCAATCGGAGAGAGTAATTCAAATTTTGGAAGACATGCTTCGTGCATGTGTCATTGATTTTAAAGGTAATTGGGTAGATTACCTAAACTTAGTGGAGTTTTCATACAACAATAGTTATCAGTCTAATATTGGTATGACTCCTTTTGAAGCTCTGTATGGGAGAAGATGTCTCTCCCCCACTTATTGGGATGAAGTTGGGGAAAAGAGCATAACTTGTCCGGAATTAGTACAAATAGCTAAAGAAAAGGTGACATTGATAAGACAATATTTGAAGACAGCTCAAGATTGACAAAGAAGTTGGGGAAATACAAAAAGGAGACCGTTGGAATTTCAGAAAGGAGAAAAGGTAAATTTAAGAGTCTCACTAACAAAAGGTGTTATGAGATTTGGCATGAGTGGAAGTTAAGTCCAAGGTTTATGGGACCTTTTGAAATATTAGAGAGAGTTGGACAACTAGCATATCAGTTGGCTTTACCACCTGCTTTATCCAGAGTACACGATGTCTTCCATGTGTCACAATTGAGGCGTTACGTTCCGGATGAAAGCCATGTGTTAGAAGTGGAACCTTTGCATGTTCAAGAGAACTTAAATTATGAAGAAGTTCCAATGAAAATTGTGGATCGTAAAGAATAAGTACTAAGAAGAAGAACTATACCGTATGTCAAAGTGCAATGGACCAATCACACCCCCAAGAGAAGCTACATAGGAATTGGAGGAAGTTATGCGCACTAAATATCCATATTTGTTTGAGGAACAAGGTACGTTAGTTTTGAGGAGGAAACTTTTTTTTTATGAGGGACCTAATTTATTTTTTGGAGCTTTATATATAATTTAATTAGTGTGAGGACTAAATAATAAATAGTTATAAATAAGATATACCAGTAATTTTAAGTAGAGGCATAAGCATGATTATTAGGTTTTTTATTAGGGTTTCTTTTTATCCCTTTCAGAACGCGATAGTCGCCAAGGAGGGTTTTCCAAATATTGAGAACTTGATCAACAAGGTAAGTAGTTTTAGTGTTTATGACTATTAGCATCGTACGATTAAGATATTAGTTATGAATTTAGTTTTAATATTCTTATTATATAGATTTTTTGTAGAGTCCAAAGGGGATTTAGGAGCGAAATATTTAAGTGAATCAAAAAGTACGCAAGCTCTCAATCGAGGTAGGTGGACTATCCCTCTCCATTCTTTTCGCATAGTATTGATAATATTTTTAATATTGAATTTGAAGGGTTTGATATGTGACAAGATTTATTTGATTAATTGTTATTGACCCATTCCAATTTTGGAAGTCTAAGATTTTGAAATTAGTTTTTGATTTCTAAAATATATATATATTTTAAAAAAGTATGTTATTATTAATAATTTTACCACGGCGGAAAATTCAAAACTTTCGTGGTTTAAATTTTTGAAGTATCCATGTTATATATTTTTAATAATTCTGACCGTAGCGAAAAATTCTAATTTAAAATTTCGAAGTATACCTATTTTTATTTTTTATAATTTCGACGACGGCGAAATCAAAAATTCGACGTAGTTCTTTTCTGCAACCTTTTACATATTGATGGTTGTTTTGTTTTATTAATTATATAAAATATCGATTTAATATATATATATATATAGATATATTAAATTATTTTTTAGTTATAGGCACTTTATATTTTCTTATACAGCTTTGATCAATTGTTATTTTATCAGTGTTCTTAAATATTTTAAAATGTTAGATGTTTACAATGAAGTTTTATAAAAATAAAATATATGTGATTTTATATTTGATTTTATTGGGGATTAAGTTGATGGATAGCAATGGGAGGAACATGTTCCACCATCTATAAGATTTTCCATTCGCATGGATAAAAAGCCACCAAGATATAAGTGATGCTGCTCTGACTGATATGCTAAAATAGGTGTTGTTTTACCCTATGTTGATTATGAGTAATTAAGGACTTAGATTGACTAATTGTCACTTTTAGTCTCTATGCTGTCACTTAATCAGTCAGAACCTAAGGCAAAGTACCTATCGTGTAGCTAGTCTGTTGGAAAGTATCTACGATTTTATTTAAATTAAATATCGTACTCCCAGGGAAGTGGTAACGGCTTAGTAGTAACTATCCTCTTACCCTAACTCTTATCTTATGATCCAGTTATGCAATCGTTCATCAATATCTTTGATGAGAGGGTGATTCATTCTCCACTAGGTTTAAGTCTATTTAAGCCTAAAAGTGTTTTACCGATAATGTCCTGATTCTATGTTATACTGTTCCTACATGTTGATTGACCTATCTTCGAGTATTTTAGATATATCTTGGCCTAGATTGCAACTATGTACTGAGACTAAAGGTGTACCACATCTGAGTTACCTGATAAACCGCTCCATCGCCATTGACGACCCTACTCACGGTTCGAGCTAAAGGCATCCATGAAAGCCCTATGTCACTTAGGGGATCATGCCGCTCGCCCTAACGCCAGCATAAACACACAAACTCAGCCTACTTAGACTACTCTAACAAACATGGTGTTCTGTAGGTTATTTCATCTAATATGGCAGACACCAATGCTTTCTAACGGGAAAGTCCTAAATTGATGCCTGTTAAACTAAACAGGTTATGATTAGACCGTGGTTAGGAATTGTCTATAACCCTACATTTAGTTTAAAAGAAACTACATTAGACATGCAGACATAATGAATATTAAGCTGGTGGCCATTTCTGGAAAATCATAAAGAACTTCAACATGTATAACAAATACTCATAAAATCATAATCTAATAAACATAATCAATATTTGGACGAACACAGTACAGACATATAAAGAGAGGGACATGGGGACTGATGCCATAAAGAATTCACCCTTTACTTAGTCTCGCTGATGGAGCAACTGCTTGTATATGTTGGACTGCTCGACCCGACTCTGCTCGACAGAACCTTCGGAGGACGCTTCCTCAGCCTAGTAGCTGGACTTTACCTTAATACCCAGCTTAAGCCCAGTCCTATGGACTGACTCTTCGAATGCCTAGAGCCCTCTTAGGATCTCCTATATAAATCCCGGGTATTCTATGAATACCAGAAACGAACCTATCTAGTCGTATCCTAGGATCTAAGACTAATTCTCAAAAACAAAGAAAAAGAGACACTATCTAGAAATAAAAGAAAACTTATACTGAAACCTGAGTCTCAAAGTGACTTGTATACTGGAAAACTGTATACTTGAAGTCACTAAATGACTCAGATCGAGTGGAGAGGAATGATTTCAACTGAGGAAGGCCTGGGGTATTTATAGCAGCTTTCTAGAGTGATTTTCTCTCAAAAATTCGATGTGGGATTCTGAACTGCGGCTCGGGACACCCATCCTAGATTGGGACACCCGTCCTGGCCTGTTGACCAGGTCATAACGCCCACCCCGACTTCTAAATTTCTGAAAATCGTGTTTTTGCCCCGAAATTTGCCATTTTCTTCTACTTTTCACCTGACACTTCCAAAATCACAAAAACTGTGAAATTGAGTTAATAACAATCAATTAAGATCGATTTACTATCAATTTCACCCTAAATTATGCCTAAAAACATGCTAAAAATGTGATATGATTTATGCATATCAATAAGATACAAGTAAGGCCCTTTCCTAACGGGTATAAAGTTAGGAACTGATATCAGTTAAGACCCATTCGCGAAATATTCATATTACTCCCCCAATAGTCAAAGAAAAGACAAGAAAAGAAAAATCGAAGATATTGATTGACGGATGGTGTTATGTTGTTTTGCTCAATGTTTTATTTAACATTTAATTTATGTTTCGTCTTTTTGTGCTTTAAGGATAAATGTACTCTAAAGTATTAATATTTAGTATTATTATTATTATTTAAAAATATTTATATTGTTATTTTAAATTGAAAATTTTGTTTTAAAAAGGAGCGGAGATCTTCCGCCTACTGAGTATTTTCATACTCACCCCTATGTTTCCCAGATAGAGAAGACACTAGGTTAGAGGATGATTATTGGACGAATGATTTTGAATAAGAGTTTAGAGTGAATTTTTTAATTGTTTTGTTTAGGATAAACTTTTTGTTGTTTTTGAATACTTGAATTTTTTTTCCAGTTGAGGTTAGTATTGAGGAAAGCTAGAAATTATGGATGATATTTTATAAATTATTTCAAGTAAATAAATTTACTATTTCTTGTTGGATAATTGAAAGTAAGTAGTTTTACATTCTTTGGAGAAATCTAGAGATTGTAGCCGTGTCATATTCTTGAATTTGCAAATCTAGTTCACGAACTAGGCCCGGATTCGGGGTGTGACAATATTTACGAATGGATGCCTTCCTGAGGAGTTGAATGAATCAATAATATGCCTTATCCCTAAATGTGTTGCTCCTTCTACCCTTAACCAATTTCGCCCTATCTCGTTGTGTAATGTTTTGGTTAAGTGTGTGTCAAAGATTCTAGCGAATCGGCTCAAACCTATAATTAGTAAGCTAATGGATAAAAATCAGTCATGCTTTGTCCCAGGTAGACTAACCTCGGATAATATTGTAATTGCCCAGGAGGTTATTCACACGTCATCAAAGAGAAAAGGTGTCAAAGGGGATTTTATTGTGAAGGTAGATTTGGAGAAGGCATATGATAGGATTGAGTGGTCTTTCTTGAAAAAGGTTATATCATGTTCCGGGTTTAATGAGCATATTTGTTCTCTTATAATGCATTGCATATCCACTGCTTCTTTGGGTTTGTTATGGAATGGGGAGAAATTACCGGCATTTAAACCATCAAGAGAACTCCCCCAGGGAGATCCTCTCTCACCCTATCTTTTTGTGCTTTGCATGGAGGTGTTGGGACAAAGCATCCATTGTCAGGTTCAGAACGGGAGTTGAAAACCAGTTAACATATCAAGGAATGGTCCCGGAGTATCTCATATTTTCTTTGCAGATGATCTATTGCTTTTTGGAGAAGCCTCCTTCTCTCAAGCGAGAATTATGGAATTTACCATGGGAGAGTTCTGTGGGCTGTCTGGACAAAGAGTGAATCGGGCTAAATCGAAAGTGTGGTTCTCACCGAATGTTCCGAGCTATCTTAGGAGCACTATATGTAAAGCTTTCTAGATTTTGGCGACAACAAACCTTGGTATATATTTGGCAACTCCCTTGATGCATGGAAAGATGGGTAAGAAACATCTTGGTCATCTTGTAGAACGGGCAGAAAAAAGGTTGGCGGGTTGGAAAATAACATCCCTGTCCAAGGAAGCAAGGGCAATTTTAATCTCTTCCACACTAATGAGTTTACCAATATATACAATGCAAATAATAGCTATTCCAAAAGCTATTATTGCAAACTTGGAACGGCTGTGCAAGGAGTTCTATTGGGGTAAGAGTAATGGTGTACGACGTCTCCATACCATTGCGTGGAGCAGGCTATGCCAACCAAAAGCAGCATGGGGAATGGGATTTCCAAGGCTGGAATTTACCAACAAGGTAATGTTATCAAAGTTGGTCTGACATTTGATCAAGTTTCCAGATGAATTTAGTAGTCAGATATTAACAAGAAAGTATGGAGGATGGAGCAAGTTGGTTAAGGGAGCTAGGGCAACAGGAGCTTCCCACATCTGGTGGGCCATCTACAAAGTATTTCCATTAGTTTATGAAGGTGTCCGATGGAAATTGGGTAGTGGAGAGAAAACTCTATTTTGGTTGGACAAATGGTGGGGAGATCAGCCACTGCTAGATCTCTGCGAGAATCAGCCTCCAACACACATGCATCCAACAAAGGTGGTCGAGCTTTGGAGTCATTCCAACAGGTGGAAGTGTGATTTACTGCAACAACTAAATGACACCACAGTAGGTCGAGATCCCTCTGCACCAGATATCCCATTTTGGAAGTCGTCCAGCTCGGGTATCTTCTCAACTAAGTCAATACGTCAGGCACTCGATACGCAGCAGATTTCAACGAACATTCTGTGGCGACGATTATGGAGATTTCACGGTTCACCTAGGACATCCCACATTATATGGGTCAGTCTTAACCAAGCTTTACCAACAGCTCACATGCTGTGGAAGCGAGGAATTGGAGAGTCCCCCATGTGTCGTTTGTGCAGAGCTGCCGAACAAACAACACTCCATTTACTTAGGGACTGCAGCTATGCGAGGACAACATGGGAAGTAATTCTCCCACTTATGGTGGAGTGGATCCTGAGAAAGCTGAGAAGTGGTTGAGAGAGATGAAATGCAATTTCAAGGTTCTAGAGGTACCATGGAAGTCAGGGGTAAAGTTGTCTTACCATTTTTAGTCGGAGATGCACAATGATGGTGGGAAGGAGCTTCACCAGTATATGTATCTGTGAATCAGTCTATAAATTGGGAGGCATTTAAAAAGGCTTTCCTGGATCATTATTTTCCAGACTCACTTCGTCTTGAGAAGTAGAGACAATTCTTTAATATGAAGCAGGCTGAGTCAATGTCTGTGGTTGAATATGCGAATAAGTTTAATTCTTTGGGGCAGTATGTACCTGAGTTGATGGGAAACAGTAGATTGAGGCTGCTTTGTTTTGAAGATGGACTTTTGAGACGGATTTAGGCTAGACGGTCGTCAGTACCTTCACGTGATTATGAAGATTCTTACACGAGGTGTATTCGATTAGAGTCTGATATCCAGGTAGGCGATGCGGAAAGAGGAATAAAAAGGTTCAGACCCACTAACAGCCAGCAAGGGCGGAATGCTAGGCCAAACACTAGAAGTTCCCAGGTACAGAGAAGGAGGCTACTTCCAAGTACAAAATAGAGTCAGGGTGAAACTTCTTTGCAAAGGAAGCCTTGTGAGACTTGTGGTAGATTACATTTTGGTGAATGCAGATTCAAGACTGGAGCATGTTTTAATTGTGGAGAGATAGGTCACAGAATTGCAGATTGTCCTAAGCCTAAGCCAACGAGGCCTAATTCTTCTAACAGACCAGCACTGCAACAACCTTCACAGCTACAACAAAAGAAGTCTAGTGCAAGGGTGTTTACTTTGAGTCGACAGGAAGCATATGAGTCTAATGAGGTGGTT
The DNA here is from genome assembly GCA_027405835.1 of Asclepias syriaca. Lineage (NCBI taxonomy): Eukaryota > Viridiplantae > Streptophyta > Magnoliopsida > Gentianales > Apocynaceae > Asclepias > Asclepias syriaca. The sequence goes on along the minus strand of CM049925.1, from coordinate 11,566,356 downwards.
GTAGGTACACTATCTATCAATGTGCTCCCAACTTATGTCTTATTTGATTGTGGTGCTACTCACTCCTTTATGTCTCGTAAATTTGCTAAGACTCTTGGATTAGTACCTGAATATTTTGTTGATACTTATCATATTACTACACCCGGAGGAAAGATTCTCAATTCTAACCATATTATTCGAGATTGTTAAATTGATATTGAGACACATTGACTTCTTGCTAGTTTTATTTTGATTGACATATCTGATTTTGATGTAATCTTGGGTATGGATTGGTTATCCCAAAATCATGTAACAATCAATTGTAGAGAAAAGAGTGTGAAATTTAGAATACTTGAAAAGGATAAATTCAAATTTCAAGGTACATACAAGTGCAGTAAAAATAGGATCACACCAATTATCTCGGTGATAAAGGCTTCTGAATACTTACAAAAATGATGTATATGATACTTGGCATGTGTGGTGGATTCAAAGATGAATATTCCAAACATGGAAGATGTACCAATTGTTTGTGAGTTTCCTGATGTGTTTCCAGAGAAATTACCAGGTTTACCTCCTAAACATGAAGTTGATTTTGAGATTAATCTCATTCCTGGAGCAGAACCTACCTCTAAGACTCCTTATAGAATGGCACCAGCTGAACTTAAGGAATTGAAAGGACGACTTCAAGAACTACTTCATATGAAGTTTATTCGACCTAGTGTTTCACCATGGGGAGCACCAGTCTTATTTGTGAAGAAGAAGGATGGGAGCATGCGGTTATGTATTGATTATAGAGAGATGAACAAGATCATTGTGAAGAATAAGTATCCTTTGCCTCGAATAGATGATCTCTTTGATCAACTGAAGAATGCCAAGATATTCTCCAAGATTGACCTTCGATCTGGATATCATCAATTGAGGATGAAGGAGGAAGATATTCCTAAAAGTGCATTTAAAACTCGATATGGACATTATGAGTTTCTCGTGATGCCGTTTGGATTAACAAATGCTCCAACTGCTTTTATGGATTTAATGAACAAAGTATTCAAGGAACCGTTGGATATCTATTTTGTGGTATTCATTGATGATATTCTTATCTACTCATCATCAAAGGAACAACATTCAGAGCATTTAAGAATGGTACTACAAACTCTTCGAGAAAATAAGTTGTATGTTAAGTTTTCAAAATGTGAATTTTGGATCTCAAGTGTGAATTTCTTGGGACATGTGATATTTGGAGAAAGTGTATCTGTGGATCCGAAAAATATAGAAGCAATTGTGGATTGGCAACAACCATCCAATGTTACCAAGATTCGTAGTTTTCTTGGTCTTGCAGGATACTATAAGTTTATTGAAGGCTTCTCTTCAATTGCGATGCCTCTATCTCGTTTAACTCAAAAGAGAACCAAGTTTGAGTGGAGCCCGTCATGTGAGAAGAGTTTTCAACAACTGAAACAAAAGTTAGTATCAACACCTGTTTTAGCACTCCGACTGAATCTGGAGGGTTTTAAATTTATAGTGACGCTTCGAAACATGGTCTAGGATGTGTACTAATGCAGAATGGTAGAGTAATTGCATATGCTTCTAGACAGTTGAAACCATATGAGCAAAATTATCCCACCTATGATTTGGAACTAGCAGTAGTGGTGTTTTCTCTAAAGATTTGGAGACATTATTTGTATGGAGAACAGTGTGAGGTGTTCACTGATCATAAAAGCTTAAAGTATCATTTCACGCAGAAGGAATTAAAAATGAGGCAACGAAGATGGTTGGAGTTATAGAAAGACTATGACTTAAAAATTAGTTATCATCCTGGAAAGGCCAACAAGGTAGCAGATGCTTTAAGTAGGAAATCATCAGGGATGCTAGCAGCTATGTGGACTCAACAAGAACAGTTGATTGCAGAATTTGAGAAGTTGGAGATTGAAATGAGTGAACTTATGGATGGAATGCTTTCTACGCTTCTAGCTCAACCAACATTAATTGAAAGGATTAAGACAGCCCAAGAAAGTGATGAAGGTGTAAACCAAATAAACAATCAAGTACACGAGGGTTTAGATTTTCAAAGGCACACAAACGGTAGTTTATGGTTTTGAGGCAAATTATGGGTCCCAAAGGATATACAGTTGAGGCAAGAAGTATTGAAAGAGGCGCATAACACCAAATTTTTGGTACACCCTGGAGGAACAAAAATGTACAGAGACTTGAAGATAAACTTTTGGTGGAAGGGAATGAAGAAAGACATTGTAGACTTTATATCTCGTTGTTTGGTTTGTCAAAAGGTGAAAGGTGAACATCAACGACCCGGAGGCCTATTACAACAATTAGAGATACTAAAATGGAAATAGGAACACGTGACTATGAATTTTGTGGTAGGATTGCCTAAATCTAGAACAGGTAAAGATACAATATGGGTGATAGTGGATAGACTAACAAAGTCAGCTCATTTTCTCCCAATGAACGCCATTATGACCATGAAAGAATTGGTACGCTTATACATTGATAACATAATTCGATTACATGGAGTACCAATATCAATTGTATTTGATCGTGATTCTTGATTTGTCTCTCATTTTTGGAAAAGTCTAAATGAATCATTTGGTACTAAAATATCCCTAAGTACTGCTTTCCATCCTCAAACAGATGGTCAATCGGAGAGAGTAATTCAAATTTTGGAAGACATGCTTCGAGCTTGTGTCATTGATTTTAAAGGTAATTGGGTAGATTACCTAAACTTAGTGGAGTTTTCATACAACAATAGTTATCAGTCTAATATTGGTATGACTCCTTTTGAAGCTCTGTATGGGAGAAGATGTCGCTCCCCCACTTATTGGGATGAAGTTGGGGAAAAGAGCATAACTGGTCCGGAATTAGTACAAATAGCTAAAGAAAAGGTGACATTGATAAGACAATATTTGAAGACAACTCAACATTGACAAAGAAGTTGGGGAAATACAAAAAGGTGACAATTGGAATTTCAGAAAGGAGAAAAGGTATATTTAAGAGTCTCACCAACAAAAGGTGTTATGAGATTTGGCATGAGTGAAAAGTTAAGTCCAAGGTTTGTGTGACCTTTTGAAATATTAGAGAGAGTTGGACAACTAGCATATCAGTTGGCTTTACCACCTGCTTTATCCAGAGTACACGATGTCTTCCATGTGTCACAATTGAGGCGTTACGTTCCGGAAGAAAGCCATGTGTTAGAAGTGGAACCTTTGCATGTTCAAGAGAACTTAAATTATGAAGAAGTTCCAATGAAAATTGTGGATCGTAAAGAACAAGTACTAAGAAGAAGAACTATACCACATGTCAAAGTGCAATGGACCAATCACACCCCAAGAGAAGCTACATAGGAATTGGAGGAAGTTATGCGCAATAAATATCTATATTTGTTTGAGGAACAAGGTACGTTAGCTTCGAAGAAGAAACTTTTTTTTTATGGGGGTAGAATGTAATACCCTAATTTTATTTTTTGGAGCTTTATATATAATTTAATTAGTGTGAGGACTAAATAATAAATAGTTATAAATAAGATATACCAGTAATTTTAAGTAGAGGCATAAGCATGATTATTAGGTTTTTTATTAGGGTTTCTTTTTATCCCTTTCAGAACGCGATAGTCGCCAAGGAGGGTTTTCCAAATATTGAGAACTTGATCAACAAGGTAAGTAGTTTTAGTGTTTATGACTATTAGCATCGTACGATTAAGATATTAGTTATGAATTTAGTTTTAATATTCTTATTATATAGATTTTTTGTAGAGTCCAAAGGGGATTTAGGAGCGGAATATTTAAGTGAATCAAAAAGTACGCAAGCTCTCAATCGAGGTAGGTGGACTATCCCTCTCCATTCTTTTCGCATAGTATTGATAATATTTTTAATATTGAATTTGAAGGGTTTGATATGTGACAAGATTTATTTGATTAATTGTTATTGACCCATTCCAATTTTGGAAGTCTAAGATTTTGAAATTAGTTTTTGATTTCTAAAATATATATATATTTTAAAAAAGTATGTTGTTATTTTTTAATAATTCTGACCACGGCGGAAAATTCAAAACTGCCGTGGTTTAAATTTTTGAAGTATCCATGTTATATATTTTTAATAATTCTGAACAAAGCGAAAAATTCAAATTTAAAATTTTGAAGTATATATATTTTTATTTTTTATAATTCCGATGACGGCGAAAAAAAAAATTCTACGTAGTTCTTTTCTGCAACCTTTTACATACTTATGATTGTTTTGTTTTATTAATTATATAAAATATCGATTTAATATTTATCTATATAGATATATTAAATTATGTTTTAGTTACAGGCACTTTATATTTTTTATATAACTTTGTTCAATTGTTATTTTATCAGTGTTCTTAAATATTTTAAAATGTTAGATGTTTACATTGAAGTTTTATAAAAATAAAATATATGTGATTTTATATTTGATTTTATTGGGGATTAAGTTGATGGATAGCAATGGGAGGAACATGTTTCACCATCTATAAGATTTTCCATTGGCATGGATAAAAAGCCACCAAGATATAAGATATAAGTAATGCCCTTTCCTAACGGGTATAAAGTTAGGAACTGATATCAGTTAAGACCCATTCGCGAAACATTCACATTACTCCCCCAATAGTCAAAGAAAAGATAAGAAAAGAAAAATGGAAGATATTGATTGACGGATGGTGTTATGTTGTTTTGCTCAATGTTTTATTTAACATTTAATTTATATTTCATCTTTTTGTGCTTTAAGGATAAATGTACACTAAAGTATTAATATTTAGTATTATTATTATTATTATTTTAAAATATTTATATATTTTTTTTAAATTGAAAATTTTGTTTTTAAAAGGTGCGGAGATGTTCCGCCTACTGAGTATTTTTATACCCACCCTTATGTTTCCCACTTTACAGATGATAGAGAAGACACTGGGTTAGAGGATGATTATTGGACGAATGATTTTGAATAAGAGTTTAGAGTGAATTCTTTAATTGTTTTTTTTAGGATAAACGTTTTGTTGTTTTTGAAAACTTGATTTTTTTTTTTCAGTTGAGGTTAGTATTGAGGAAAGTTAGAAATTATGGATGATATTTTATAAATTATTTCAAGTAAATAAATATACTGTTTCTTGTTGGATAATTGAAAGTAAGTAGTTTTACATTCTTTGGAGAAATCTAGAGATTGTAGCCGTGTCATATTCTTGAATTTGCAAATCTAGTTCACGAACTAGGCCCGGATTCGGGGTGTGACAATATTTACGAATGGATGCCTTCCTGAGGAGTTGAATGAATCAATAATATGCCTTATCCCTAAATGTGTTGCTCCTTCTACCCTTAACCAATTTCGCCCTATCTCGTTGTGTAAGTTTTGTTTAAGTGTGTGTCAAAGATTCTAGCGAATCGGCTCAAACCTATAATTAGTAAGCTAATGGATAAAAATCGGTCATGCTTTGTCCCACGTAGACTAACCTCGGATAATATTGTAATTGCCCAGGAGGTTATTCACACGTTATCAAAGAGAAAAGGTGTCAAAGGGGATTTTATTTTGAAGGTAGATTTGGAGAAGGCATATGATAGGATTGAGTGGTCTTTCTTGAAAAAGGTTATATCATGTTTCGGGTTTAATGAGCATATTTGTTCTCTTATAATGCATTGCATATCCACTGCTTCTTTGGGTTTGTTATGGAATGGGGAGAAATTACCGGCATTTAAACCATCAAGAGAACTCCCCCAGGGAGATCCTCTCTCACCCTATCTTTTTGTGCTTTGCATGGAGGTGTTGGGACAAAACATCCATTGTCAGGTTCAGAACGGGGGTTGGAAACCAGTTAACATATCAAGGAATGGTCCCGGAGTATCTCATATTTTCTTTGCAGATGATCTATTGCTTTTTGGAGAAGGCTCCTTCTCTCAAGTGAGAATTATGGAATTTACCTTGGGAGAGTTTTGTGGGCTGTCTGGACAAAGAGTGAATCGGGCTAAATCGAAAGTGTGGTTCTCACCGAATGTTCTGAGCTATCTTAGGAGCACTATATGTAAAGCTTTCTAGATTTCGGTGACAACAAACCTTGGTATATATTTGGGAACTCCCTTGATGCATGGAAAGATGGGTAAGAAACATCTTGGTCATCTTGTAGAACAGGGTAAAAAAAGGTTGGCGGGTTGGAAAATAACATCCCTGTCCAAGGAAGCAAGGGCAATTTTAATCTCTTCCACACTAATGAGTTTACCAATATATACAATGCAAAATAGCTATTCCAAAAGCTATTATTGCAAACTTGGAACGGCTGTGCAGGGAGTTCTATTGGGGTGAGAGTAATGGTGTACGACGTCTCCATACCATTGCGTGGAGCAGGCTATGCCGACCAAAAGCAGCAGGGGGAATGGGATTTCCAAGGCTGGAATTTACCAACAAGGTAATGTTATCAAAGCTGGTCTGGCGTTTGATAAGTTTCCAGATGAATTTAGTAGTCAAATATTAACAAGAAAGTATGGAGGATGGAGCAAGTTGGTTAAGGGAACTAGGGCAACAAGAGCTTCCCACATCTGGCAGGCCATCTGCAAAGTATTTCCATTAGTTTATGAAGGCGTCCGATGGAAATTGTGTAGTGGAGAGATAATGCTATTTTGGTTGGACAAATGGCGGGGAGATCAGCCACTGCTAGATCTCTGTGAGAATCAGCCTCCAACACACATGCATCCAACAAAGGTGGTCGAGCTTTGGAGTCATTCCAACAGGTGGAAGTGTGATGTACTGCAGCAATTCCTTCCTGCACACATACTGCAACAACTAAATGACACCACAGTAGGTCGAGATCCCTCTGCACCAGATATCCCATTTTGGAAGCCGTCCAGCTCGGGTATCTTCTCAACCAAGTCATTACGACAGGCGTTCGATACACAGCAGATTTCAACGAACAATCCGTGGCGACGATTATGGAGATTTCACGGTTCGCCTAGGACATCCCACACTATATGGGTCAGTCTTAATCAAGATTTACCAACATCTCACATGCTGTGGAAGCGAGGAATTGGAGAGTCCCCCATGTGTCGTTTGTGCGGAGCTGCCGAACAAAAAACACTCCATTTACTTAGGGACTGTAGCTATGCGAGGATAACATGGGAAGTAATTCTCCCGCTTATGCTACAGAGGAAATTCTTTAACGTCTCTGATGTTGTCAGATGGTTGTGCATGAACATTAGAAAGCCCAGGGATACTTCCATATCCCCTTGTTTTTGTGATTACATCTTTAGACACACAGTACATGTTTTATGGACTAACTGCAATAGAGGTGTACATGATGATAGTCATTTTTTGGAGAATCCTTATGACATAGTTGAAAGAAGCCTTTTTCTTGTATTAGAGCTCCTTTTAGTCTGGAATAAGAAATGTGTGTAATTTCTTTTTTCTATTAATAGAAAAGTTTCGGCCTTGAAAAAAAAAACTTCAAGAGTATTCATTCCATCAAGTGCAAGGGATTGAAGATTGAAGAGAAATTCTTAATTCTTGTACAATTTCCTTACCTTTGTCTACTTTACTTTGTATTTTGATTATCTAGCTAAACAATTCTCAGTAACAATTTTTACTTCTACCTTTCTTTTATGGATTTGGAGAATTATTAGAATATTGCTTTAGCGCTGAAACATGTCTAAATGTTTTTATGTTAGTGAGTAACTACTCAATGTTAGTGGATAGTTTATTCAATAGTAGTTATGATTAATTATTTAGTGAGTAGTTAATTATTCAGTCATATAGCTTCATTGGTTGACAAACTTTAAATAAGTCTTGTCCACTTTAGCTCCTTCTTTGTCTTTTGTAGACTTGAAATCAAGAACAATAAGATTATGAACTAGGTTACTTTGATCTATTCTAAATCTCTTCAAAACTTCTATGGGATAATTATTTTGGCTAAGAAAAATCCCATCTTATCTTTGTATAACTTCAAGTCCATATCATCCTATTCTTTTCTATTGCTTCCATTTTGACATCTATTGTTGTTCTCCAATTCTTACTTGAGTTCTCACTACATCTTATAACAACTAGGATCAAGAGCAACAAGCATAAAAAAATTCATTTCATCTTCATCAGATAATCCTTCTCATGTCTCATAATCTTTCATTCATGTTGGTGGCCTTCTATCTTGTTCTTCATCTCTTTTGATGATGTAATTTGTTCTACATATTTTGCTTCCCATGCCCATCTTTCATTCTCTTCAAAAACTACATCTCTGCTAATTATAATCCTTTTGGAAAGTGAATTATAAAGTGTGTCACTAACTCCAAGTAAAACACATGGGAGACTTTAATCATCAAGCTTGGTTTGTGTTTTGTCAGGCACATGAACATGAGATACAACACATAATACACTCTTGTGATAATCCATGAAGTAGTCCTTCTTTCCAAACATATGATTGCTACACCCCGAGTCAAGAAACCAAATCTCCCTTTTGATGATTGAATCTCTTTCCATGCATGCCATCAACAAACATATCAACATGTGTGTGTGTTTTTTTGTTTTTTGTTTTTTTTTAAAAAATTGACTCATTCCTTTGACACTCTCATTGAAAATGTCCTCATCCTCTAAAGAATGGGATTGCCCAATGATCATAGTATCCACCACATTTTAATCATTATTAATACCAAATGTAAAGTAACAGAGAAAGAAACGTGCAAAGCAAACGGGAGAAAAAGCTGGTGTTGAATTGAAATAAGTCTTGGCTTTAAATAACCATATACTATAGAAAGGAAAATTAGGGATATTATTTGCTGCCAAATTACTATGAACATTGACTAAATCCTAACAAAACAGAGGAGTATATGTTAATATGTTTTTCTTTGTATGACGAGATACTATCCTCATTCCCAACTCACATAACAGAGAGGACATGGGGAGACTTTTGAAGCAATTGCTAACTTGGATGCCCTGTTTGTTCATTAACTTGCTCAACCTTATTGCCATCGAGACTTATGAGTGCTTCTCTCCAAACAATCTACTTCCTTCTTCTTTAGAACTTAGTGTAGATATTTCTATTTCAGAGAGAACTTATTGTTTTCAAAAGAATATATTCAAGAATGACAAAATTTGTCGTTTCCAATAGAATATGTTCATGGAAGACCTTGAACTATAGACAGTTAGTGTAGATATTTCTCCTAACTGTTAAGAATTTATTCCCCCTCTTTCTTTAATTCTTTTTGTTTATTTGCTTCATCTTCCAAGTGTCTAAACAGAGATAGAAGAAACTCCTGCTTAAACTTTATTTCGCACACAGGTGTAATAAGAGGCTTCATGAAATAGCTCTTTATTATTATAGTAGGTTTAATTGCATGCTACTTTTCCTCTGTTTTCTATTCAAGTGGAACACCTGGTATTTGATTACATTCCAAAAAGAAAAAAGAAAAGAAAAGTTCCAAGTCAATGTTGTAATTCGCAACCCATGAGAAAAATCTAATCATCTTTTGTAGTAGTTTCTTCACAAGAATACTTGGATTCACAGTTATAGGTGCAATTCAAAATAGCGCTGCTCGAGATGACAAAATTTGTCCTCCCTAACTAAAACTAAAACAAGCTAGTTAGAGAGTATTATACGATGAAGTTAAAATTCATTCATCACTTCATCCAGAGGCATCTCATCTTCTTCAAAGATTTGACGACCATCTTTTCCATCCCAAGGTTCAATAGTATCAAGCACGGGGGTTGCTTCCATTGGCAGGTTTCCCTTTCCACCCTTTACAGCTTCTTTAACGAATTCACTGTGACAAAATTTTGAAGTAGGGGTTTTATTATTTCACAATCCAAACGAATGACACAAGTGAATGACTAGTTCTGAAATGGTACTTACATAATCTGGTCTTTCTCGAATGCGCCCTTTAAAGGAGCATAAGCTCCTTTCTTCACATTAAGGGCCACAAAAGCAGGGTATCCATAGCCTCCAACACCAACCTGCTTTTCCAGATCAGGTTGCTTACCAGCTGCTGCCCAAACAAAGCTGCAACGATTTCAATTTTTAGCTTTGGCATGACATATTTGGAACAAGGCTATACATGATATGTAAGAGGAATGCAAAAAGATGCTCAAGGATCTCTTGTCCTTGCCTATATGGACTCCGCTTGAATTCTTCTGCAACTGATAACAACATCTGGAGATACTTGTTCCTTCCACTCGCCTTAGAATCCAATATATCAGGCAGGAATGCAACAAAACATATGCCAGCTATAACACAATTTTCCTCCATGGCATCCTATTATAAGATTCATTTCTAAGTCATACTACTGTAGTTCTATAAGTAATACTCAAGAAACTTAAAAATAAGTATTAACAATGTTCTTGGGCAAAAGGAACTACCATTCCAGTCAACTCAACAACTTCAGCAGTTGAATCGTTTTTCTCCAGTTCCTCTAAAACAAAGGATTCAATTGCTGAGGCAGTTCTTGCACCTTGATAGGGGATTGGGCTGTCTCTACCGTCGGCACCAAATACCAATATTGTGGGGAATCCTTGCACCTTAAACCTGCTCATTAAGGACTGCAAACTTAACTCCATCAAAACCCCCAGATATGAATAAGTAATATCAAAACTGAAAAGCTTTAAATAACTCAGTCACTTAGTAAACTGCCAAAATCAAGAACCTGAGCATGTATGTAACTTTTCTGAAATTAAATTTTAGATGCATGGAAGGTAAATATGTATTTTCAGTATTCCGTCATAATGACAGTTTGGAAGACATTCCAATCATTGATCATCTTGATTAGGTATCATATATGCTACTTATATGCTACTGTTGACTATTGGCAGGCCTTGTTTGAGAACTGAAGAATATATTCTAATGAAGAAAAAGCTTCTGTTTCAAACTGACAGAAAGGTGTTTTATATGTGCATATAAAAAGAAAAGGCTTATGTTTCAAGTACTGCAGCTCTTTGCTTTGGAAAAATGTTGTAAAAGTAACTTTTCCAGAGCCTAAAACAAATAAACTTCACCAAGTCTTTCTGCCTATATATCTTGAAACTTTGCAAAGAACATGGAATAACAGGAGGTTAGTATGGATGTTATCTTGTACTAAAATGTGAAGATAGCTGTTCAACTCAAAAAAACTAAAAAAAAAAAATAATGATTATCAGATTTTTGGAATTTACCTTCTCGACATCGCAGTCAACATGACCAAACTTCACCTTCCCCTGCAGGTTTCTCGCAGCCTTCTTCCATTCAGGAGCAAGCTTCTTGCAATGCCCACACCTTAAAGCAGTTTGACATATTAAATTGCCGTATTTATAGAGAACTGGAGTTTCTATCTTTTATCTACATTCTTCAATTTCTATAATACAACCATACATTTCAAAGCTAATAACCAGAAAGTCAACTTGTCCATATTATGGAATCTCATCAACATGAGATTTCATGATACCAAAAGTTGTAAATTGAAGTACTTAATATGTTAGTAACATAAAAGCAATAATATTCATGGAAGTGGCTAGGAACATTGATGATCTTTGCAATGCCAATTAAGGATTGAATGAAAATTTAGAATTCTTTTTTACTAAAGGTATATTGAAAAGAATGGATGGCTTTATTGATGTTCACTTACTTTAAAAGCTATCGTCTTCAACTGGGGAAAGCTTTCAAGTGCTCAAAACTTCATTTTTCAGTTGTCAAAAAAAGGAGGAAATGCGAACTATGGTTCTAAAATGGCATTTCAAATCTTGAAAATCCCTCACAATCAATTTAAAAACCAATGGATTTATTCCCATAAAATCAAAATAGTTTACTATCTTATAGAAAAGAAAATAATAAAATAATTTCTATCTTCAAATAAATTGAGCAGTAGTTTTAACTCACAACAATCTGTGTTTAACCTCTCTTAGTGTTGGAAATAGACAATATTTTTCAAGCCTAATCACTTTACCCACAGCCATATTAAGATAATAAAATTTAAATGGCTAACTAAATGATTTAAGGGAAAAACCAGCCCATCTATACTATTGATTGACTAGCATTTCATCCTTGAGTGCTGTCAAGGTTTTGCATCATCACATCAACTTCCTAGAATGGCATTGAAAAATGCAAAGATTTCTTCAGATTTTATAGAACTGGAACAGATACTTTAAAGAAGCAACAAAAACTAACACAGGATAAGTAAAAGTAGCCATGATAATAAGTGACAGATTTCCAGGTTTTCTAATATATTGTTACAGGGGATGTTAAAAAATAAGTCATCTGATGCTAAAATTGAAATGAAGAAAGGTCAGGCTACTTTGTAAGCATGCCAGAGCACATGGATATCTGGTATGTTGACAAAAATATACTTCATTTCGTTTAAAAACAAACATAGTATGTTTCAGTAAAAATTAAAATTCTTTGGAAGTACACTTACCATGGTGCAAAGAATTCAACCAGCCATAGATCATTGCTCTTTAGCACTGAATCATCAAAGTTACGAGAGTTCAGTTCAATGGATGCACTATATTCAGCCTTCTCCTTTGATCCTCCAGAAACTTTTGCAGTTAGCCTCCCTATCGCGAGAGTCTTAACCTGCATACACAAAGCTTTACATTTGCATTCAAGGCCAGAAAAAAGCTTATGCATAAACAAAACAATCTAAACCAAATGAGCAACTTTTACATACTTCATTCTTGCTGAATCTTAAATCACACAAGGAGTTCAACTAGAATAATAATATTAAGAATGCTATTAGAATAGCTGTCATCTTTAAAAGGGGAGGAAAAAAAGCATGAAGCAAGAAACGGAACACATTGGAGCATAAGTAGATTTCCCGTATAGGTAAGAAGACTTCAAAACAGATTTCCATAACAGAGAAACCAGCATTCACCTTCTGCAGCAGACTCTATAGTAGACACAGAGGACAAAGAACGAATTTCAGAATACCAAACAGATTACCATAACAAAAGGAACCAGCAATCACCTGCTGCAGGACAAACTCCGCAATTGGTTTAGCATCCCTAGCTCCTTGGTATTCCACAGGAGGTTTTCCAGGTACAAAAACTTTAATGGTTGGATATCCTTTAATTCCATATTCCTGGAGATCAAATTTATGGGAAAATATTTTAATAACATAGAAAATATTCTAAAAATAAGCAATGTGGCATTCATGGCAGCATAAAGAACGTTCAGCCTAGAAACCCACAACAATAACAGCCATAGAAGAAATTTCAGTCAATCATCTCACCTGTTTTTGAGGGAGAATGCTGTAAAAATAAAAATAACAATAAAAATAAAACTACAGAGGGGGAAACCTTGTATACATTTTGAAACGTGTACTTTCCCTCCCTATATCCTTGCATCTTCCACTGTTTCCCAAATATCTTAATAATATCATTTGCATATCTCTAACTTCGTCCATCTAGAAGAGAATTATGAATCTAACGTGATGTGATCAACAACAATCTTTATCTCAATCAAACAATAGAGGCCTTGTTATACTCTGTTTTATCTACAAGTCTACAGATCTCAAAAGATAGATGTCCGCACGTGAATCATTTCACTGAAATTCGGGTTAAGAGGCTAGAAAAAATGATAATATTTCTTTTCCTTAAGTTTTATAAAGCAAAAGTTCGCATGTAAAACATTCAATAAAAAAAAAAAGAGAGACAGAGAAATATTCGGCTTTAGGTAACTTCATTCCGAAAGCCATGGGCAGTCCAATTCCTCTTCTATTATTCATTTTAAAAAATTCTTATTCGAACTATTGTTTATGTATATCCAACAGAAATAATGATCCAAAAATCAATAACAACACTGTATCCATTATGCTCAAGCTCAATATTCTGCAAATGTAGCATTAATTATAACAATTCTGCAACCAAAATTGGAAGAAGAAAAAATGTTTTAGAGCAAACCTGAGCCAAAGACTGGTGAGCATCGGCATCAAGAGCAGCCAAAGTAGCAATACCTTTCAAAGCCGTGGCCGCCTTTTCCCAAGTAGATGTAAGAGCTTTACAATGCCCGCACCAAGGTGCAAAAAATTCAACCAACACAACACCATTTGAATTAAGAACCTGTAACCGTGAGAAAAATAAAAACAAAATAATAATTAAATAAGATAAATCATAGTCACAACTTCGAGTTGTGAAAGAGAAAAATCTGACTGAAATGAAGATAAAAAGTCGAGAATCATACATACCTTGGACTTGAAATTAGATGGATTTAACTGAACAACAGGGGAAGATGGTCCATACAAAGCATTAACACTAGCAATCAACCCAAAGATAAACAATATCAACGAAAACAACGTGAATCGAAGCATTGTTGTTGATCTTGATCTTCTGGTACAGAGCAGCTTTCAGCAGCGATAAATCCCAAAAATCAGTTTCAAATTCCAGTTAGATAGAAATATCTCGAATAGAGAGGGAGAGATAGCATAAGAATGTAAATTCCGGCTTCGGATCCGGAATCTTATATATAGGGGTTTTCAAAAAGGCCTCTCCGTTTCAACGTGGCTGTACCAATAAGGAGTATACACGTCATCATTGCCACGTCATGAATTAGCTAAAGGCACATATAGCGGAAGTCAGGCTTAAAATACAGATAGAGTAGGGACCCACTATTACTGCCTTTATCCAATTCAGTTTAAACTTGAAGAAAATTGGTGTTTTAGTCCCTAATATTTTTTAGTTCTTTTATTTTAAAATGTTATTGAAGAATTTTGCAGGAATTAGTAATTTCAGTTGTATTTAAATTAGCTTTTAAAATTTTTTAAAAAAAGGTTAATGTGCATAATATTATTTAATTACAGATATTTGTAGGACGCATTAAAAAAACCCTTTAAATTTTGTATAAAAAATAATTAAAGGAGGTACACATGCACTATTTAAGATTTGATTATACACTATTTATGTTAAGCTTCTTTTTTCTTGCTAATACACCCTAAAAAGGTTACCTATTTCAGTTTTTTTTTTTTTATCATTAGCTTATTTTGAAAGAAATTTTTCTAAATATAATATTTTCCATAAAAATTGTTACAATTTCTTCAAGAAGAATGAGAGAACAACTCATCATTTCTTTAACCAAATTTTTGTCGTTATTTAAATAATTTGACAAATTGGTATAAATAGTCTTGAAATTATAGAAGTTTGGTGACATTAGTTCCCAAATTATTTTTTTTGGTGGAATTGGTCCCGAATTATTAAAAAATTGTGATATTAATTCTTCCGTTAAAAATCCCATTAAATTATGATTAAATAAAAAACTCTAAGGGTATTTAAGTCACTACACTATTTAAATATATTTAATAATAAATAAATTGACATAAATAATCTCTAAACTATAAATGTTTGATAACATTAGTTCCAAATTATAAAAAAATTGTGACATTGGTCTTTTTTTTTTAAACCTAAGATTACGCTATTTAAATATATTTAATAATATATAATATATATACATATAATATCATTTTCATCTTTATTCTTATTTGTCTTTTTTCTCCTTCTTCTATTTTCCTTCCACTTTTTTTTTTTTAATAAATAAAAGGTTCGAAGAAAATTAATTGGTACAAGCAATAAGAAAACTAGATGATTTTTTTTAATTCAAACGAATAGAACATGAAGAAGAAAAGATAAAAAATAAAGAAAAAATACGTGAGAATCATATTGAAATATTATTTGAAGGTGTATGTATATAAATTATATATATTAAGGATATTTAAATATGGTAATGACATAAATACATTTGAAATTTTTTTATTTTTTGAAGAATTTTTAAACAATATCATATTTTTTTATAGGTTGGGGACCAATTTCACCAAAACAAATAATAATTTACGGATCAATGTCACCTAACATTTATATTTTGGGAACTATATTTATGTGAATCTGTCTATTATTAAATATATTTAAACAGTGTAGTGACATAAATACTCATGGAGTTTTTTTTACTTAACGATGATTTAACAGAATTTTCAACAAAATGACTAATGTCACAATTTTTTAATAATTCGGAGACCAATTTCACAAAAAAAAAATAATAATTTGGGGACCAATGTCACCAACCATTTATAGTTTGGGAACTATTTATGTCAATTTACCAAACAATTTGGGCCCATTTTATGTCGGGTAGAAACTTTTATAATTTTATATGTCACCAATGGTTTGGAGATCTAATTGTTGAAAGTAAAGTTAACAAGTAATGCACTTAAATCTTGTGTTGATTGTATTTATGGAAAACAACATAGAGTTAGATTTCAACATTTTTCTCCATCTAAAAGGTTAGATGTTTTAGATTTAGATTTGGTGTATACTAATGTTTGTTATATGGGAGATGGATCACTTGGTCGTGCTCTATATTTTGTGACATTCACTAATGATTTTTTTAAAAAGTATGGTGTTTTCCTTTAAAATCTAAAGATTAACTTTTGAAAATGTTCAAAGATTTCCTCACAGTAAAGTTGAAAGAGCAAAATGTAGACGGTTAAAGTGTATAGAGTAGATAATGGTGGTGAATACAAAGAGCTGTTTGAAAGTTATTGCAAGCTTCACGGTATTAGATTAGAGAAGATAGTACTGAAGACTACACACGAAAATGGAGTAGTTGAAAGAATGAACATAATTATCATTGAACGAGTTTGTTGTATGTTATCCAATGTTGAGTTGCCTAAATTTCTTTTAGACCGCAGATAATTTGATTAACCTTTCTTCATCAAATCCTTTGGATGGTGATATCCCATATAGACTATGAACGAGAAAAGATATTTGTTATAAACACTTGAGAGTATTTGGTTGCAAAGCATTTGTTCATATCCCTAGAAATAACTAATTAAAGCTTGATGTGAAATCAAAGGAATGCATTTTCTTGGGTAGACTTTAATTGGATACATATTCTACAATCTTGTTGACCAAAAGGTGATAAGAAATAGAGATGTTGTCTTTCTTTTCTTTGAGTAAATTATTTTTACAATATTTGAACTTTCTCATCAAAGTTTAAGTACTTTTATATATATATATATATATATATATATATATATATACTTCTGCTGATCCCACTCTAACTTTCAAAACATCTCACAAACTGTCATTACATCTATTTTGACCGTTAAGTCAAATATTTTTCGTTAAATCTCCAATTTTACTGTTTTGGATAAAGATATTTTTGTCAATTATTCAAAAAATTAAATAAAAAATAAAAAACCTAAATATAAATCCTAACTCTAATTTTATTTTTTTTAAAGTTCAAGGTATTGTAAAAATAGTTTATTTTATTTATTTTTTTTATATATGTATTAGATGTTTTCTTTCTTAAAAATAAAAAACAAATTTCAGGAGAATGACAAATTTGAAGAGCCGAAACCTTCACGTGAAGTTAGCAAAAATGAAGAAGAGATAGCAGTTGATGAGGTAGAACCATCAATCCAACTACCACCACCACATGATTTATTTTAATAAATGATGTAAAATTACATGTGAAATATAAATTTAAGGCTATCATATATTTTTATTAAACCTAATAAAATTTATTAAATTAACATGCATCAAGAATAAATATGAGCTTACATATGTAGATACTATGACAAGTTAGTTAGGAATAATAATAATATTATTATAATAAATTAGTTATGGTCCCAAAAGTTTATTGAAAGTGTTCATTTTATATCCTATTACATAACCTTAACTTCAATAAATATGTGAGAAAACTGTAATTTACTTTTGACAGATTTCAATAATAAACGTCTTTTAGAATTCTTAAATATTTGTTAGATGAAAGTAAGTTAGGTATAATATCTTATAAATTGATCAAGTTCAACTTGTTGGTTTCCAATGAAAGTCTTGAGAGAACTAAATTACTCTATTGGTCTAGAAGTCAAGCATGCACATCAAGATGAGATTTTTTGTGCCAACACAAGTATATTAAAGATCTTTTAAAGAAGTTTTGGATGATAGACTCCAAACTTATTGCAACTCCAATTGAGGTGCATAGAAACTTATGTTTTACCGACTTGGAGGACAATATCATTTATAGGCAACTCATTGGAAACATAATTTATCTTATTCTCCCAAGCTCATATATATTGTATGTTGTGTGCTTTCTAAGTTGATAAATGCAAAATTCTAAGAAGCTTCATTTAGAAGCTATTAAAAAGATTTTGCAATATATTCATTTTATTATAACGCGATCAACTACATCATATATATATATATATATATATAACTTTAGATAAATATTTATTTTTGATGCAATAAAAGGTAGAGTACAAAGTAGCATCAATAGCTATTAAAAAATGTACACAACTATTACACTCAATGAATCTTCATTGCTAGTTAGTTATTCTAATACTACTACGTTAGATAATTGACAAAAAAAATTCTAATATTTCATGTAAAAATAGAAATATATTATTATAATTTGAGAAAAGATATTATATGAAAAAATTTAAATGGAACATGTGAAGATAGAAGACCAAGTCGTAAGTATATTTACTAAAAGAATTAAATGAGTAGTGTTTGAAGACATTTGCAAGTGACTTCGTATAATAAGAAATATTTCAAATAAGAAATATTCAGTGAAAGGGAGAGTAAGAAGAATTATAAATAAAAATACTGTATATATTCTAAAATACTCTAAAATTTTTTAAAAGGTTATTCCATTTACATTTGAAATCTTTTAAAACTATTCTACAATATTTTATAAAATTGTAGAATAATGTATAAGATTTTAAATATAAGTAAATAAACCTACAAAATTAGAAATAATTACATATGTATTGGGAAGAGTAGAGAAAATTTTAATGGATTAGATGAAATTAAAATTTAAAAAAACTATCATTAGATCAAATTGATAAGTGAAAGAGTATAAATAAAAAGATATTGTCATTTGTAATCAATCATTCAAAAGAGAGATATTTAGTGAAAATTAGAACTATCCATCATAATAAATAAATAAAGATGAAAGAACAGAAAGTGGATAAAGACTTGTCATATTACTATTCACCAACTCAAATCTATTTTTAAATAATATTATTTTAAAGAGAATAATTTATTTATATCTATTCAATGAATAAACAAAAAACAATTTCTATAATTTCAAATATATTTCTCATTCAAATTCAAAATTTTTGTTTTATTTATTTTATTATTTCAACATCCTCTCTAATTAAAATTCTACCTTATTAAATTGAACTCTAATCTTATTATTTATTTTTATTTTTATTTTTAATATCATTCTTAAGAAAAGCTGCAACTCTCATATTATTATTTATCAAGGGTTATTAAAGTTATTAAAATTATTTTCAACTGATAAAAAATATTTGATATAAGACATTTATTTAATAACAAAGAATATATATATTAAAAATGATTAATAAATTACATTCTTTTTTCAGTATGCCTTCCACCAATCATTTTATTCTTGATCAACAAAGCCATTTTCAAAAAATCAACTTTAATAAATAATATCAATAAGCATCAATAAAATATAGAAAGAACACAAAAACCAAGTAAAAAAGACTTCTATTCTAAACAAAAACAGTAATAAACCACCATATCAGATTTCTTTGGAAGTCATCATCAACTTTGTAAACATGCAAAACATTTTATCTACTAATTCATACATAATATTAGAGTTTGATTACTTACTTTAGAAGGGAAATGCCGGCCCCCACTCCCCATAAAAAAAAGAAGAATTCCTTCTAATCGTCAGCACCTACTAAAAAACTTACAAAAATATGGACATTTCCGGCATTGCGATGAAGGGAAATATACTTTCTCCAAAAGATTCAGACAGTGATACCAGAAGGCGTCCAGATGCTAGATCGTCTTTCCATGTCTGATTAATGAGAGTTAATGTCTCTGCAGAAAGTTCATTAAGCCTATCTCGTTGTTGGGTAGCCTTTTTCACACGTTCCTGAGGAATTATCTTTGAAGATGATGATGATTCACCAACAGCAGAACCACCTATAACATTGGCACTTTTGTCAATTTCCATCCCATTATCTTTATTGTCATTCACAATTTTCTTGGTGGGTTCTTGCTCCTCCAACTGATCATCATTCGCCTTGTTTTCACCTTCATGATTCAAGAAGATAGGAAGTAAGGAAATAGAACAGAATGCATCAAACTTTTTTCTGGACTCTACATGGATTCAACACCACAAATTTCTGTTAAGAGTGCAGCTTATGAACGAAAACCAATTTTGAAGTGAAAAAAGACTTTGACAATGCGAATAAAAACAATTTCAAAGAGCAAAATATGGATAAAAAAGTAATCTGAAAAGAATAATTCAAAAAATATATAGAATTAAGACAAGATTTTGATGCAAACAGGAGTCTCATCAACACAATAATGGATCATAAACTTATAAATTTAACTTGGATGGATGGAACTGCCATATCATTATATATAAACTTAAATGACTCATCAGGTTTGTAGCATTGTACAACCATGAAAGAAATCTGTACCAGAAAAAAGTATCAGTGGTTATTTAACTACACAAACAAACAATAAAGCTACATGGGAAGCTATGCCTTATATATTAAAGATGACATTGGTGAAGTCCTGCACTGACAGATCAGGGCTTCCAAACTTGAAACAAAAGTTATGCACAACCCTTACACTAAGCTTTACAGTGACAAGCATATGGATAAAATTTTATTACTTGGGTAATTATTAGTTTTAGTCCCATTTCACCTATATACCAAACTTTAAAACTTATTAAATACACTTACAGTTCCAACTAAGCACACCTTAAACACAAATTATAAACTCTAGCCAAGTTATGAACTAGTCTAACTATCTGCTTCACAGACAATAGCACAAGACTCTAAGCATCTCATGAAGCGAAAAGCCTAGATATCCTTTTCTATTACGTAATGGCATAGAATTCTGAGACATCAGACTAAAATTTTATGCACAAGGCTATATAGTCATTTAGCCATTTAACTTTATGTTTTCTTAAGTTTAAAAGACTTCTTATGTATTGTACCATATCTAAATTGACAACATTCACACCTGAGAAAAGGTATAATTTAAAGCATAGGAATAGCAGATTTAAAATGAAATGGTACAGTTTCATATGGCTCATTTATTAACCCCACCCTCATGTAAAACCTAGCTTGACTGGAAACAATTTTGCTGCTTTGTTTAACTTCTTGCAGTGAAAATTTAAAGGACATACAAAAATCTCCAAAATAGTGGCACAAGAAAGTTTGCAAATAGAAAGTGTATAAACTGTTTATGAATAGATTTACGAGCTGGGCAGGAAACAATAATCTTTGCATTCTGCTTCCATATAGCATGCAGAGGCGGTGGAGCAAAAAATGGGAAGATCTTGAGCCAGACATAAACAGATTGACCTGCAGCATGCTGTAAAGGTCATGGGTAAGTAGAAAGCTATGGGATCGAAAAGCTTACCACATAATGAAAGCAAAATTGGTATATAGGAGACACTTACCAACAATGCCCCAAAGACACGCCAGGCATCATGCCTTTTCACCTCATTTTTCTGTTTCTCAAGCATCATCTCTGGCTCAAGAAATCGAAGATATTTTTCCAAATTTGGTAATATAAAGCAGCGAACCTACAAGTAGTGGAAAAACAGATATTGATAAAAAGATCTAAGAGTATAAATGATAGCCAGAAACATCAGTTAAATCAATGAAGTATTTTGCAGTATCCAGTTTCTCGTGTATATTACCCAAGGAAACAAAGTATACGAAAAGATGAAACCAAAAATTTGTACACACCAATAAAGAAATTCTAGTTGAGCACTTGATAGTTAAGCTGGGAAACCAATGTTTTTTCTACTGGAACCATGTGAACAAAAATAAAAAAGGACTGAGAATTAAAAAGAACACATTAAACAGTATGATCATATGGACAGAATCTGAGCCAACCAGTAGCACTAGCAGATATAGCAAATTACACCAAAGTGGAAATTCCTCCAATCTGGTAATATATCTCATTGAGCAACTTATATGCAAAACCATATACTTCTAAGCCAACAATGCACAACAACTGCAGATTAGAAAGAGAGAAACCCCAAATCCTTCAGAGTAACTATATCAGAAGAAGTTATGCCCCAAAAAGCTAATTAAAAAATTGTCAAGACAACAATATAAGATGTATGGTGTATGACCTAGCAAATATAAAAGAAACAGATAAACAAAAAAATATAACATATACACAAGCAGACAGGAAAATGCACATTGTGCCCCAAAGAAAGAAGTCTTGAAACGTTGAAGAGAAACTGTGTATCATTCTACTATACATGCTGAGGTTTCCATATGTATTTTCCCAAAAAGAATCTCATCACATATAAGATTACCTCATTCATATACTTAAGATAGAAAAGGTCCATAATAATATACATTAACTTACCTTCCTATTGGATTGACTTGTCAAATCAGTTTGTTCAGCATGCAAGACAGAAATAATATACATCCAATAAAAAATTTAAAGATACAAAGAGTTAACTCATCATTATGCATTCAATGCATTTAGAGTCAACAAACAAGTCAGGAAGTATCAGTTGGCATCCAGTCCTACATTTTCTTTTTCTGATGTAATTTTAATTTATACTCCCTCCACGTGAAATCGGCTCTCCTAGTGGATTAAGGGAACTTAATTTGGAGAAGAGAGCATGTAGCATAAGGGGACAAAAAAATAAATACTCAAGCTTTTGTAGAAAATAGAGGAGTTTGTGTCTAAATACTGTTAGATCCTTTAGTATTTGAATATTATCACTAGATTTTCCTATTTATAAAACATGACATGTTGACTAAGGGGAGAAACAGGTATATAAAAGGTATTTTTGTATGCACAAATTTTGTTGCAAGCAGGGGACATTGGAGGAGCATTTTAGAGAAGCAATCTTGATGTTAGTGTGCCACAATGAAAATAACATTTATCAACTGGAACTTAGTCAATGAAAGACACGCTAATATCCATAATTGTCAGCCCCAATAATCATGACAGGAAGAGGAAATACCACATTAGGTCCTAAAGCTGCTAATCCTTGAATGGCACCATAATGTTGAGTCATTGCTCGTTTTGGATCTAAAAATGCACTGACAAAAGTTCTTGTTAATCGTGTCTGAAGTTTGTTGTAAACTTGGGCATATCTGCAAAACAAAGTCCAATTTCAATCCAATAAGAAGATACAGAAATGGGATACCCTTGATGCACAGAGAAATCATTTCAGTCAGTAGCAGGCACAGTCTTTAGGACCCAATAGTAATGATAGAAATTGAATATTAACTGGTTTCATCAGCAAGACATTAATAAAATATATTAAGACCTTTTTCCTTTTACTTGAAAGTAAAAGATACGGAAACAAACAAAGAAAACTTGAAATTGTTCAATAGTATAAAATTGTACATGTTGCATATAGCTTTGACTTGAAAATAAATTTTGCAAGTTATGCGAACTTTATAAGTTGTCTAACATTAATCACAGAAATTATATCTACAACATCAAGATCACTTCTCTTTCACTGAAAGATATATGAAACTTGCAATTCATATATGACCTTCTTTTTTGAAAAGATATGACAAAATTAACACAGAATCTTGTTAGACGTTAAAAATTCATTTTTGTCAAACTCCATCACAGAAGGCGCCTCATGGGAGGAGGATTGCACATAACACAAAGAAATGTGTCTCTAGGATATCATGCTGATATGGGATTCAACAGTAGAGAAATGATAGGGAATCATTTTCAAAATGCCTCTCTCCCATTGAACTTAACCACATTATAAACCCCATGAGCAATAAATTGCAGAGATAGACTACAAAATTTCAACTCTATATTTGTATTGTGTGACATTAGAAACCAAAAGGTAAAACTCCTCAACTTGTTCCTTCTTTTCCTTTCAAGTACAGAACATGGCTCTCACCTTCCTAATCAGCTGAAATGATGAAATTCATGGGCTTAAGGAAATAATTATCAACATTAATGTACAAAAAGATTATTCATGCATGGCAAGGTGAAGATCTAGAAGATTATAAACTGACACTGTAGTGAAGAGAATCTTCTGATGGGAATGATTTGGCCAAAATTTAGTCATTAATTTTGGGATTCTTGATCAGTTTTCAACAATTACATGGCGGTTAACAAATTTTGAGAGAAAAAAAAAATTCCACTAAAATTATGGAAGATGAATCAGCAACTGGAAGGCCGTTGATAATTGAAAATGGAAAAATACTGACATTGGCTCAGCCACCGGTGATGACCACCATTATCAATTGCTCAACCAAGGGAACAAAGAAGATAGTAAAAGAACAACAACAACAACAATAATTAAAAAATAAAAAACAAAAAAAAAAAATAATAATAATAATAAATAAATAAATAAATAATAAAAAGAAGAAGACAATATAGAGAAGGAAAAGTTTATATACACCAAGTCAATAACTATTTTTCATTCATTTTCCAAGAATAGGAGTTTTTTAAATAATTAATATGCCATCAACCATCACCAAAGTTCAAGGAAGGCATTTTGGTGCAATTAATTAGGGCATTCTGATACGACTGAAAGAAACTTTTAATTCAATACTTATTTGTTTGATTTCCCACCTTTTGCAAATGGAGGCTACTAAATTCGCAGCAAAATCTCTAAGTTCCCAGTGGTTATCAGCAAGTCGATTTCCCAACCTCTTGGCGACAAGACAAGTCACTATAGATGGTATTAGTTGGTGCAGCTGATAGAGCATAAAACATTTGATTAGGCATATAAAGTAACCCAAGTATCTCCACCAACAAGGTGAGCATAAAAGTAGTGTGCAAAATTTCTTATCTATTATTGTATGTTACATGTGAGCCTCTCTCAAACACATCATCAGAATTGCTTAAAGGGAGCAAAAAGTACTTGTATTTTAATGTCTGATGAAATGATATAGTTGCAACTTTGAACAACAGATAAAGCCATTAAAAGTAGACAAATTTCCGGGGGATGCCCGGAAACAGATTCACTGCAGTATTGCTGACCAGCAATTACAAGCAATTCTGATCTTAGGTTGGTCCTCAACACAGAACTATTCAATTTCTAGAGAACAAGCTTTGGCCCTAGATTTTAATAGCCCCCTCCATAGTAACATATAAACTCTGGTCTGGTCAGTTAGGTATAGAAATAACATTTTTTGGCAAATAATGTTGAGATGCCGTGGTATTTGGTAAGTTCATTTTGTGTATATCATATTGTCTAGAATCTGGTTCTTTCATATGTTATTCTGTCAAGCAATTGTATTTGTTCACTTATTCATTGGAAGATTAACATTATGTTACTTCAGGACTTGTATTGGATGATTATTTTGGTACGTAAGAATAATATATAATTAACAATGTTTTTGTGCAGGCCATTTTCTTATTGCTGAGAAGCAAATAGATATACTATCACTTCCTGTTGACACCTAGCTGCAACCATGGGGGAGCTGGGGACACCACAAGTAGACAACCTTTTTGTAGATGAAATTGTAGATAAGAATTTTAACAGCGGGATAGAAGAGAACTGAAACATTGCTTATAATCGTGTGTCACAGCCACTTTCTTTTAGACTAAATTTGCTCTTTATAATGTGCAACCGAGGCTCTGCAAATTCCCTTTAGAATAAGAACACTAAATATTTGCACCTTGCATAGGTGAAAATATTGATAAAAGAATAAACAATTCTATCTTTTGAGAGTTATTAGGAATAAGATAAACCTATCTTTTCCTTCTGTATAAAACACTATCTCTTTGATCTATTTATAGTAGGAGATTTGATTGGATAATAACATGATAAATAGACATCTAAAACGTTATATTCATTAGAAAACTTGTCTCTTATAGATAAGGACACATATCAAATTTATATTATTTTAATATATTGAAAATCACCAACAGATATTCTAATAAGTTACACAATCAATGCCTTAATTACAGTTCTAATTCATATTAGTGGAACATGACCATCTACCTAAAGCCTCTGCAATTGCAAATATTATGGAAGTTAATTAACAATTTTGTTATTAATTCAAGCATATTAGGATTGGAAAATTATTGGTCAAAAGTTCCTAAAATTTTTATTAAGGTAATATGGAGTCACCAAATTTTGGAAACAAAGGATATTATATTGAAGAAACATAAGCAAATTTACAATGCCAATGCATTGTCATATGAGGAAAAAAAAGTAACTTTGAATTTTGATGGGACATGCGATCATTCCAGAAGGAAATAGCAAAAGTGCATTAAAGTACTATTTTAGCAGGAAACTTACATAAGGTTCAATCTGAACATGAGGATTTTGGAGAAGGCTCCAAACGAGACGCATCAAAGCAAAAAGTAGAGAGAAATTGTTCAAACCACGAGAAACCTGAGAAGGAGTTAGGAATGTTAGCTACAGTCTTCAAGCATGGAACATATGGTCCTAAACCTTTACACAATGTTCATCAAAAATTACAAATACCTCATCTGCAATGAAACATGTGAAATAAGGAACTAGAGGATGAAGCCCGGAGTCAGTTGCCAAACTTAATAATGCCTCCTTGAACAACACTGAGTCAGACCTACTCAGAGTAAGTTCAGTGATTTTGTCGAAATACAACTGCACTCATCAGGAGCAAAGTTACTTTTCATTTCGACAGCGAAATGTACCAGCAATTGTAAAGTATAATTCTAATATTTACCTGCAGCTCCCTAGACAAGACGTGCTTCACAGGTAACTTGATATCAACAGGCAATCCATCTTCTTTCTGCTTTGGCACTTTAGCTTCAGGAGCACTTATAACTGCAATGGTCCAAAAAATCACTTCAGCTTGAAAATGAGATTTGCTAATAGCAGAAAAGTTGATTTGTATAATGAAAATCATGTGAAATCCCTTGAAGAATCATGGATTTCAAACATCTTAGATTGGCTTCAATGAAGATTATATTACAAATTTTGTACATATTCAGTAGCACAAATTTGCCTTTAAGATGGTAGGAAACCGCACAATTGAGCAAATTATGAGCATTACTAAAAAGACATGAATGCATTCTGAATATGAAAGTAGAGACCTGTACTATGGTTTCATACCCTTCTTTTTTTTTCTTTTTTGTTTTGGGTAAAAAGCTGCCACCCCCTCCCCCCTCATTTAGTTCCACATCTTGCATGATACACGTGGAATATAGGATATTTTTTCTAATGTTGAAAAGGAAATAAACAAGCAGATACCATTCTTTTGCTTTTGAGTTCCCTTCTTGTCCCTCTAACTAATTATCTTTCATAAATCTTGTAGTAGGGATATTACTCTTACTACTTATTCAGCTACATTAATTTTTGAAAACAAATTAATTAGAGATGCAGCCCTAGCTAAAACATGAAAGGTAAATACTACTCCATCCTGAATTAGAATGTGCATGCATATCCCTCAAATGGGATACCAAAATTGAATAACATTTTGTAAAGTACACATTTCTCAATCTAGAGTTTCCATAATTAACCTCAATTAAATTTAACGGATATACATAATCACAAATTTAAGGGTACCACCACTAACTACTTTATTTAGTAAACATAACAAACTGTAACTAGCTTATGTTCAAATACTCTCCTATATTTCTATTCCAAATCAAAATGAGACAATTTAGGATAGAGGGAGTACCAAAAATTAAAATATACGCAATCCAGAGGAACAAAGACATACACTTATTATATCTCACTGATCATGAATAAAGCTTCTAAGTTTATTTAATGAGGGAGAAATTAAGATAAGTATCACATGCTGACTAAAAAAGAGGGTCACAAGATTTTATATGGGTGAGAACGACAAAATGATAACATAGCAATCCCATGCAGTAAACTCATTCATAAACAAGCAAAAAGAAATTTTTTAAGAATTTCATGGGGGAGGGAGGGAGGTAGGCAAAAAATTATCACTAAAAGAAGAGGTTCAGAAGCGCTCTAATTGATAGAGAAGCAGATAGAATGGATGGATTTGTAAAGAAAACTTGGCACATATATTATCGAGAAAACCTTCAACAGGAGCATTTTCTGGAATAGCAGGTTGTACACCATCAATAGCCAACCAGTGACAAACAATGGAAGTATCAAGAGGAACCTTTGGTAGAGGAGCTTCAATTATCTGCATGCAAATTATACTACTACTGTTAATCCAAGATACAGAATTCTGCATGTGAAGCATGTAAAGGTTATTTCAGTATGCAAAGTATAAGACTGACTGTTGCTTACATCCTTAAAATCCACATCTTTGTCATCAAAATAAAATAAATCCTTGTGCCCAACAGCTCTTCTGAATTTCAAATGATCACGAGAAGCAAAGCCATAAACTGGCTGCGGCAACATTAGGATATAATCTGAATTAAATCAGAATCTTTAAACCAAAATAAGAAAGGAGTTATAACATAGAAATCAAACATTCAATTTAAGTGATTAAACTACAAAATTGTTTAATTAATGGATCTGGTCCTTTTTTGTGACAGAGGCAATAGATAATGTTGATGAGAAATCAAAATCTAGAAACAAGGGAAGAGTACCAAGAAAGACTTTGCTGTTCAGACACAAAATGGATAGTTTATTTGCACTAACTATTCCATTGCTTCAGATCCCTCTAGTTTCTACAGTTTGCATTATAGGCCCCCTTATCTGTAACTAGTAATTTACAACTAAATTAATTTGTAAATTTTTTATGTCCTCCTTTGGCAAATAATGACCTACAATGCAAACTTGTAAAAGTTATTAGGATTAAAAAATTTAAAAGTATCAGGGACTTAACATAATTAAATAAAATAATAATAATTAAAAAAACTTAGGAACTAAATTTGCTAAATTGTTGTATCTTTCTGTTGCAACTTGCTCAAAAATAAGAACAGATAACTCTTTCAGTAGAAACTACTACCAAGTTAATCTGACTAGGCAAAATTCTGGAGTTATCTTTTGACGAACCACCAATGTCAACTGAAAACCTTAACCTCTAGATATTAAAAGGAGCCTAGTTATTCAAAATGGGTTGTGCACTGGAGATAAATTATGAAAGTCTATATTCGTCCATATGTTATGTAAAAATATTGTAACTAGTGAAGCAAGAGTAATAATCATTAGAAAGGGTTC